>CM019069.1:45727600-46000100 GCA_009667805.1 Leptobrachium leishanense
GAAACTCACTTCCAAAGACTCTCCGCTCTCATCCCGGACTTCACCTCTATAGAAGAGACGAGGAAACTCCACATCATACTGGGAGAAGAGGAGCCGGCGGTGAAAATATCTGCCCAATACGTCGCAGAATGTCACAGACTGAGAGGAACATGAGAGATCCTGGACTTATAAATCCCCAACACGGACTCGCCCCCATCCCCCTTCACATTATCCCTTACCCCTGATAATGTCCATGGACTTGCCCATTCCCCCCCATATATATGTCCCACTACCCCCCTCCTCCCCATATGCTTTGGCAATGCTAAAATGTATTTGGTCCTGCCAATAAAGCTTATTTTGATTTGATTTGATTTGATTTGATTTGTAAGATGATGATGATGATGTATGTATTGATCTAATCGCCTTTTTCTTTTGCTTTTTGTAACGGCGCCTTATTTTTCTCAACGGTATCGAATTGCTTCCAACTTGGACTGACAATAAACTAACAAGGAAAAATATTTTATACTCTGAACAATTTCTAGACTGTAACAAAAAGAGTTTCTGAAAAGTAGAAAATCTTTTACAAAATTGTGAGGACTGCTTCTGTGAGTATCAGAGAATCCTCAGCTCAGTATTGACCCCCTAAAGGACTGATAACAGAACTGTTCCGTCATAAATGCATTGACTTTAAGGACCCTTGGTCCTTAAGGGGTTAAGGCGCTTCAGAAAGATTTGACAAAGAAAGGAAGTTTAGCAGCCGCAGTAAACCTAGCACTATGACCACTGTAATAAGGGTCTCGGTTTTATCTCATGCAATTTATGTGTTATCCTTAAAAGAACAACAAACAAAGTTAAATTGTTGAAAAAAACGATTTAAACGTAGTTTGTTGCTAGTCTTAAAAAGGGAAAAAAAAACAGAGAAGCACAATTTAAAAACGAAACAATAATCTGAATGTGCTTGAGTGCCTGGTAAAAACGTGTATTTTCACTTAATTTTATAGATTGTGACATAAGGAAAGGGAAGGTCATTGAGGGGCGATACATTTCCCCTCGTTTTCTGAAGTAGTTGAATCCAGACCAGGTTTTCAGGCTGCTTGTGGTGTCTGCATATCTGGGTTTGTGTCTCTCCCCTGGATGGTTAATTACTTAATTGATGTTTATCCATGGGAGATAAAAGAGGGGAGGCTGAACCAGGAAGTAGCTCTGGCCTGGGACTCAGAAAGCCTTCTGAGGGAGCTACAAGGTATGTAAAAAGGTTGCTTAAACTATTTTTGTTCATTTGAGGTGGCTGAAGTTAGCTCACCATTTGTTAGAGAGGGAATCTAACGGTTTAGTAAGAGCCTGAGCGGCAAGGGTTTATTTTCTGTTTTCATTTCTGTTTTATTGCAACCATTTAATAAATACTGTCTGCTGGACAGATTTGAAAGACCTTTTACTGCCTGGACTACCTTTTTCCCAGCAAAGGTAACCTCCGTTTGAGCTATACCCCCACAAGATGTACAATTCTAAAGTATAAATCCACAATAAAAGGCTTTGTTCCTGGTTGAAAGATGCCATGTGTATGATGTTGTGTTTATGTTTGAGGTTAAGAGTTAAGGAAAAAGAAAACAAAATAAACACCAATATAACCCCTAACTGAAATAAATGCACACATGGAATCAGGCTAAATGGTTCACACATAGGCTGGGGTCAGACTAACGCAGTATTAACGTGCGTTTAGCCGCACTTAATCACGGCCGTGCTAGCAGCAAATGACGTCCGAAGCATACGAAGAACGGCCGCACGAAAGTGCGGCCGTGCAACGCAAGTGGCAAACGAATGCATTCGAGAACGTCAAACCGCTAGTACTGACGTACAGAGTGCGCTGCGTCCGCTAGCAGCATGTGTGCATGATTAGGAGATGTCAGACGCTGCTAATATCCGGCCAACATATCGTCCAGACGCAAAAAGTGGTTTATTGATGATCCGTACAAAATCACGGACGAAAATGCGCATCGTATGACCGCTATCGCGTATTCCATGAAAAAATACGTCCATTCGTTCGAACGCACTTTTTCACGGACAACGCGAAAAATGCTTTCGTCTGACCCTAGCCTAAATGAGGCATTTTATGTAAGGTCCTGATTTATTGTTACGATGTAGCCTGTGGTTTGGCACAAACTAATACAGGGATGTCTAACTCTGGTATCCAAACATTTTGTCCTTTTATCTCAAAGTTTTCCCGGTGTCTATTGAACCCAGGTAGTAGCTGCTCCTCTCATCCCACAAAAAAGAGAGCTTGAATTATATAATCAATATCCTGTGTGAGGAACTTACATGCAAAGGATTCCATTTCCCATTCTTCAATGAGAGCACATGGAGAGAAAACACATTGTAGAATTAAGCCTGAACATAACCATAATATGCAAAACAGTCTATGACAGTGAAGTGACAGCAGAACACTTGGGAATTATGAGTCATGTATAAGGCAATTTCCCAGTAAATGATCCATTCATTTTACAGATGTGAGAGTGTCATGATTTATAAGCTAAGCCGCGGTAAAATATGATTTTCATTGCTGTATTTTTATTATTTCTCTAAATAGCAGGATATAAAAATGAAAACCCAGATAATGAGAATTCCGAATAAAGAATTTCCAGTTATAGTAAATACACCTTCCTTCATTATTTCATCATGTAAAACTTCAGGATCTCTTATCTCCCTTATTTGTCCACTATTTGGTATATATTTTTAATAAGTTTATTTTTGTTTTGTTGCGAATGAAATGCGTTCACTATTTTTTCCAATCAAAGAGAACTTGGGTTGGGTATCACTTTCATGATTACAACTCTGGATATCAATGTGCAACTACGTCATTGCAGGAGAGTTCCCCTTAAAAATGTCTAAACAGGGAGATGAAAATGTGTTCTAGCACCATAATGGCTAAATAATTTACCTTCTGTTTACAATGCAAACGTGTCATGATGTCACTATTAATGATCTGATGGATGAAAACCAGAATAGCTGCACTCACCTAAACATTAGAGGTGTGCACTCGTTTCGTAACGAATTGGAATTCATACCAATTTCCGTTAATTCGTATTTCGGAACTACTTCTGAAATAACGAATCAATTCGATCTGAATTCGAAATTAAGCGAAATGGTATATAACAAATCTAATTTGTTATACTGGTTCATCATAGCAGGAACATTTGATTAATTGGGGTTTTATTTAGTGATCTGAATCGATAGTTAATATCGAATCAATATCGAATTGATAGATCAGTTATTGAACTGATAATCAGCTATCAAATTGATCTTAACTTGCAATACATACAATACAACTACAACGACTTTATGAAACATATCAGTCTTGTTTTACTTTTTCACAAGCACCCTGTCCCTGTTAATTGGCCTCTGGTACTAAATCTGTGAGACAGCTCAATATTTAACCCTAGCTTGTCTTTTAACAGAAAAATGTGATTAGTTGGGGTTTTAAATAAGTGATCAAAAATTCAAATTGATATATCAATTACTGAATTTATACAT
This sequence comes from Leptobrachium leishanense, assembly GCA_009667805.1. Lineage (NCBI taxonomy): Eukaryota > Metazoa > Chordata > Amphibia > Anura > Megophryidae > Leptobrachium > Leptobrachium leishanense. Next base: position 45,731,108 of record CM019069.1, read on the forward strand.
CAACTATCTAATCGACATGAAATCAATTTCGAATCGATCCAAAACTAAACAAAACACAAAACAAAATAAGCTCCAAAATACAAAACGAAATTCCGAAAACAAAATAATTTTACAACAAAACAAAACTAATTTTTCAGTCATGCACACCTCTAAAACATACATAGACTGGGGACTTCCTAGTGACCGATGACTGTAACATACAAAATATAGAAAATTCAGTGACCTCCCCAAGTGGCATCCTAAGTGGACGTTCAGAGTTGATTCCTGGAGTGGAGGGACTGGAGGAAGGAACTGCAAGGCCCACTTTTTTACTCTGGGTAAACACACGTCTATATCATGCTTTCTCTCACGCTTCTACTGTTTACTTCTACCTTTCTCCTTAAATGGAACTCCTGCCCCTCTACCACCGACCCCTACACTATCTGCATCTCTCCCTCCCTCCTCTCGTCCCACATGATGGCCTCGCATGAGCTCCTTTGTTTCCTCAGAACATGGTCTCCCTCTTACTCTCGTGCTGCCAATCACTCCCACTCCCACAAATCCCATTCCCACCTTCTCTTTCTCACCCTCCTGCTGTTACTCTATTCAGGTGACATATCCCCTAACCCTGGCCCCACAACACATCCAATACTTCCCTCTCATCCTATCTCCATCGCACATAAATCACCTCCCTGCAAGCCCAGCAACCTCATTCCCATAATCCCTCAGCGCCTGTCCTCTTTCTCCTGCGCCCTCTGGAACGCTCGCTCTGTGTGCAACAAACTCACAGCCGTCCATGACCTCTTCCTTTCAAACTCCTTCAACCTCCTAGCTTTAACTGAAACCTGGCTAACACCATCTGACACGGCCTCCATTGCTGCTCTCTCACATGGCGGTCTACACTTGAGCCATACCCCCAGACCGGGTGAGAGAAATGGTGGCGGGGTCGGAATCCTGCTCTCTCCCACCTGCACCTACCAGCATCTCCCTCCACCCCATCCCTCTCCTTCGAGACACACTGCATCCGCCTGTTCTCTCCTCTGGCTCTCAGGGTGGCAGTCATCTACCGCCCACAGGGACCAACCTCCCAGTTCTTTGACCACTTTGCTACCTGGCTTTCTCACTTCCTGTCTTCTAATCTTCCATGCCTAATTCTCGGGGACTACAACATTCCCATTGACGATCCTTCCGCCCCTGCTGCCTCCAAACTTCTTTCACTCACGTCCTCCCTTGGACTCACACAATCCTCCCTCCTCCCTACCCACCGCAATGGTCACGCTATTGACCTTGTCTTTTCCAACCTCTGCTCCATTTCTGAGTTCAAATGTCGCCCTTTCCCCATCTCTGACCACCACCTTCTCTCTTTCAACCTATCTGGACTTCCTAAACACCCTGCTCCCCCACCCCGCACACACACTCGCAGAAATCTACATGCTGTGGACCCCCATCAATTCACCACCTCCCTCACACCTCATCCTTCACCTGCCCTGATGCTGCCACTAATCACTACAACACTACGCTTATCTCTGCTCTAGACACTCTTGCTCCTCTTCGACTCTGTAAGGCCCCACGCCACCAGCTTCAGCCCTGGCACACCCTCCAGACTCGCTACCTGCAAAGATGCTCCCGCACTGCAGAGCGTGCCTGGAGGAAATCCCGCTCTGAAGCTGATTTTGTTCACTTCAAGTTTATTCTCTGGTCATACACCTCTGCCCTCCACTTGGCCAAACAATCCTTCTTCTCATCTCTTATATCTACGCTGTCCTCCAACCCTAAACGGCTCTGGTCCACCTTCAACACCCTCCTCTACCCACCTGCACCTCCCCCCACAGCTGCCTTCAGCACTCAAGACCTGGCTTACTACTTCCTCAGTAAAACTTTAACTATCAGAAGCAACATCCCAACACAAGATAGTTATCTGCCACCTCCACTCCCACAGGTCCCCTCTGCCACCCTCTGCCGCTTCCTCCCAGCCACTGAGGAGGAAGTCAATTCCTTATTGTCCTCCTCACATCTCACCACGTGCCCGCTCGACCCCATTCCCTCACATCTAATTCCTCCCCTCTCCTCCTCCCTCACCCCTGCTCTCACACACATCTTCAACCTGTCTCTCTCCACTGGCTAGTTACCCCTTTACTAAAGAAACCATCCCTAGATCCCAACTCTCCATCCAACTACCGCCTGTATCCCTGCTTCCCTTCACATCAAAGCTCTTAGAAAAACTAGCCTTCAACCGCCTCTCCCTCTTCCTGTCCTCCAATTCCCTACTTGACCCCCTGCAATCTGGCTTCCGTCCCCTACACTCAACTGAAACTGCCCTCACCAAAGTCACCAACGACCTCCTAACTGCTAAAAAACACGGCCACTATTCTATTCTCATCCTGCTTGACCTCCCCCTCCTTCTACAGACCCTCAACTCTTTGGGTCTCGGGGACACTGCACTTGCTTGGGTTGACTCCTATTTGTCCAACAGGTCCTTCTGTGTGTCCTTTGCTGGTAACTCCTCCTCCTCATTGCCTCTATCTGTTGGTGTACCTCAAGGCTCTGTCCTTGGTCCTCTGCTCTTTTCCATCTAGACCTCCTCCCTGGGCAAAATCATCCACAGCTTTGGCTTTAATTACCACCTCTACGCTGATGATACTCAGATCTACCTCTCTACCCCTGATCTCTCTCCCCCTGTCCTTTCAAAAGTCAGTGACTGTTTATCTGGCATCTCCTCCAGGATGGCCTCCCACCACCTAAAGATCAACATGTCAAAGACTGAACTCCTACTTATTCCTCCCTCCAATGCCTCCTCTACCTCCTGACTTCTGTATCACGGTGGAGGGTATCCCCATCTCCCCATCAAACCAAGTTCGCTGTCTTGGAGTTACACTTGACTCTGCTCTTTCCTTCATCCCCCACATCAAGTCTCTTTCCTCCTCCTGCCGATACCAACTGCGTAATATTTCCAGAATTCGGACATTTCTTACCGCTGTCACCACAAAACAACTCATACACGCCCTGGTAATCTCCCGACTCGACTATTGCAATAATCTCTTATCTGGCCTCCCTCTGTCCCGCCTCTCCCCCCTACAATCCATCCTGAACGCCTCCGCCAGGCTAATTCACCTCACCCGCCGCTCTGTCTCTGCCGCTCCCCTCTGCGAGTCCCTTCACTGGCTCCCCATCCACTGCAGAATTAAGTTCAAAGTCCTTATCCTTACCTACAAAACCCTCACTAACTCAGCTCCCCACTACCTGTCCTCACTAATCACCAAATACACCCCAGCCCGCTCCCTAAGGTCAAACAGTGACCTGCGCCTAGCTTCTCCCCGCATCACCTCTTTCCATGATAGACTGCAGGATTTCTCACGCGCAGCCCCCACTCTCTGGAACGCTCTCCCTCGTATTGTCAGACTTTCCCCTAACTTCTCTTCCTTCAAACGCTCCCTTAAAACGTTCCTATTTAGGGAAGCCTACCACCCAACTCACTGACGCAACCATCAATCACTCTCACCTTACAGTCCTCTCCTCCTGTTTCCAACCCCAACCCTCCTAGATTGTGAGTTCCTACGGGAATAGGGCCCTCATCTCCTCCTGTACTGTTTGTCAAATGTTGTTCAATGTATTGTAACCCTGTCTATACTGTGCCTATTGTACAGCGCTGCGGAATATGCTGGCGCTTTATAAATAAAGAATAATAATAATAAAAAGATGTTAAAAACACCTAACTTAGTGTAACAAATGAAGGAGATTTAGTTACAAAATGTGATTCTTTTTTTTTTTGCATACGTCTGTCACAACGCCAACATACTTCATCGTTGTTACAAGTTAGGTGTTTTGTATATTAATAATTTCAAACCACCATACTGTAAGAGACGTGTTATAGAGGTTATTCAGAAAGCACAGAAATGTCACAGAAATTTCAGTGCTCTCTCATTCACCACATTTCAGCGATTTCAGTTTGCCGACATTTTTAACATTGAAACCTATGGGATTCATCTGTTTAAATCTGTTGAATTGAAGCTTTGAAAATATGGTAATTTTGACAACTCTCCGGTGCAGTTCGGTGTTCTCTTAATAGATTAACCATGTTTTCTCTATGGAACAATTTCACTGCCACCGAAGGTCGCTGAATTGCGGCGAACTGCACCGTATTTTGTGGCAATTCGCAAGTATTTAGTGAACTGACAGCTTTCTGAATAGCCGAATTGCAATGATATTATGGTGAAATTCATCACTCATTGCAATTCGGTGGCAAGTTCGGCTCTTATTGAATAACCCTTTATGTAACCTGACAGTACAATTTCACTGGGAACAAGGGTGAACTAGACCTTGTTTAAAGGGATAATTAAAAATAGAGTTCCCTTTTTTTGCCTTTAAATAATTGGGAAGATCCGGCTGACAGCCTCTTCCCAATTATTTTTTAAATTTATTTTAAATTTTGTGATAATTTTCTCACCGTTTGCCCCTCAGCATTTCTCAGCTCCTCCTCTTCTCATCTCAGGGACTTCTGAACCCGGAAGTCCCTGATGCTTTATTACACAATTTGTGTTCCTACCCATCTTGTGTAGCATAGGAAATGCAAATTGCCCACCGTTATGGATTTGTGCACTTTACGTACACAAGTTCTGTAGCGCCTGCTCAGAATGATGGATGGAGCTGCATGCGCTTGTTATCGTGGGGGATCTGAGAGAGGGTGATATTGTCATACTCTCTGAGCGCTGATGTCAATAGTGGCTGATCTGGTGACCGACAGAATGAAAATTCAAAATCCTGGCTGCTGGTGTTGCTGGGTGGGGTAGAGGACCCTCCTCGACTTCACCATGCGACTGCCAGATCAGGGCAGCATGGAGTGGGAAGGAGAAGGGTGGGAGACTCTATACATCATGGATGGATGGATGGTGATGCTGATGATGATGATGATGATGATGATGATATCAGAATTATGGTCGTAGATCACCCTTCAAATGAAAGGGAGAATCCAACCACCAATGCCATTAAGGACAATTTAAGTAGACACAGTAGCGTGATCTTGCCCCCACTTCTCCACCTTCAGCTACCTCAAGACACAAAGACGGTACTTTAAAGAGGAGGTCACCTCTGCTTGGACGGCTGTCAGAGGTCACAGTACTCTCTATTTGGGAACCTCTGGGACCAAGAACTTACATGTGCATGCAACTACACAATCAAATAATTTGATAAGGATTCAACTGTCTACATTCACAAGCTGACCCTCATGATGACACTCAATGAAGAAGCGCTAAGAGGCATTTGATCGGATACACCCAGGCATGTCCCACAAGCACCTGTTGTCTGGGGGGGGGGTGACTTGTAAGTTGCTTCCTGCAGCTTGACTTCAGTACTAAGATTAAGAGAGGATGCAGTGCGGGACAAGTGGTCATTTTTACAGTATAAAAATGGTACAGGGCAGAAACTAAGGGAGGGAGGAGGTTGTAAGATTTATTGAATGTTATATTTACAGCATATAAAATGTGCAGCAATGGAAACAATGTTTTCATGATACAAAATGGGGAGATATCACTTTAGAAAGGTTATATGTACAGAAACTGCAATGCAGTGATATGCTGCACGGAGAGGCAATGCAGACAGAAGAAAAAAACCTAATGGTAATTGCTGAAGCAGGAACATACATTCCAATAAAATATATTGCATTAATTTAATGTGTTTTAAGCACTATTGGCCCAACTGAAATGCTGACCGGCGCTGCGTGTTTAATAGGTTGCAGATGTCCATGTTTTTCTATCATTTGGATATAGATAGCTTGGTGACAGATAAATAGACAACAATTATAAGTTTTTTTTTATATTAAACAATTTGATTTAATTAACATTTACATGACATTTAATTATCTTAATGTATTCTTACCTTCCCTTTTGAAATAGCTCTGTATGCAAACTTGATTATCAGATAAGCCCAAAATAAATGTAGAGATTGAAGCACCAAGAGCAGAATGTTAAAGACCCACCAAGACGGGTAAGGGCCAACTATTTCCCAGCTTTCAAACATTGTGGTGTTGAGTATCCTGTAAAGAGAAACAATAACAAAATAATACGGATAAAGTCGCTGAGGCATCGGACACAACATTCTTGTATTTGAGTTTATTTGCTTTTTTATTACCTAATCTCAGGGGTGTATTTTTGGATAGGCCCAGAAGGCCTGCACCTAGGGAGGCAGATTTGTCTAAGGAGTTAGTCTAACAAGGATGCTGCGTCTTCAGAGGAGAGTGCATGTGAACCTGATCTAATGCGTCACTGGGTCGAACTATATCACTACCTCTAGCTGCGTTATCCCTTATGGGAACTAAGATGTTGTACAATGAGCTCATTCTCCTCTGTGGAGCTCCCTCCACAGTGTGTGTGTCATAGTGTGCATCTCTTCATTTCTTTATGTGTATCTGTGTGGGTGTTTACATATCTACTGTTGTACGTGTAACTGTTTGTGTATCTGTCCTTGCAATTGCATGTGTGTACAACTATCTGTGCATGTGTATCTGTCTAAGCTTGGTTGTCTATATGTGTCCTTGCACGTGTGTGTATCTGTCCATGTCTGTGTGTGTTTGTCCATCTGTATGTGTATCTGTCCAAGCTTGTTTATCTGTCCACGTCTGTGTGTGTTTGTCCATCTGTATGTGTATCTGTCCAAGCTTGTTTATCTGTCCACGTCTGTGTGTGTTTGTCCATCTGTATGTGTATCTGTCCAAGCTTGTTTGTCTATATGTGTCCTTGCACGTGTGTGTATCTGTCCATGTCTGTGTGTGTTTGTCCATCTGTATGTGTATCTGTCCAAGCTTGTTTATCTGTCCACGTTTGTGTGTGTTTGTCCATCTGTATGTGTATCTGTCCAAGCTTGTTGATCTGTCCATTTTTGTGTGTGTTTGTCCATCTGTATGTGTATCTGTCCAAGCTTGTTTGTCTATATGTGTCCTTGCACATGTGTGTATCTGTCCACGTTTGTGTGTGTTTGTCCATCTGTACATGTATCTTTCCAAGCTCATTTGTGTATATCTGTCCTTGCATGGGTGTGTATCTGTCCAACTATATTTGTACCTGACTAAAATTAAATGACACGGAGGGAACAACAGAATTTAGAGAGCCTTGGGCAGTACATCTCCAAAATAAGCCCTTGTCTACACTTTAATGATCCTGTACAATGTCATAGAGGCAGTGTGCATCAGATTTATTTTACGAGAAAAATCATAACAGACCGTCACAATACACTTAACAAACATCTAATTAATTTACTTGCTGGTCAAAGTCCCTGTGCGATCTCACGGATCTGATTTTTGGGTCGGAATCTTTATTTTGATCTCGCAGCTTTGTTCAGGACTCGTTTAACAGAGATAGCAATTACAATCTGCTGTCGAAAAATGGTAATAATGAGTCTAATTCTGAAGCTCTTCAACCAGACTATTTAATTTATATCCACTAGATGGCAATTCTAGGCAGGGAACTAATTTCTACACGGCGTCGGCGTCTGCTTTGAAAGTAAAGCTGTATAATTTGATTTTAACGAATGCAGTCACCATAATACGCTGGCCATCCAGTATAATAACAAGGGTTTTATTTTTTCTGAAAAAACACAGGAACTTATTGGGTCTCGGGCTCTTACTAATAATTGTGATTTATATATTTATAGATGCATAGCATATCAAACACGACCACTTTCATTACCAGGTTACAAGTCTTTAGTGAACATTATGGGCTAAATTACATAGTGTATGCCAACTGTAGCGTTCACATGAGTACCTGTTACCTGCCATGATAAGTGACTTAACGCATATCCCTCACAATACCTTCCTGCTAAACCCATGAAAAATCTGTAAGTACATGGGTGATTGCGCTAGCTTGCATGAGCTTTATGCACTTTGCGCATCTTATACTTAACATGGGGAGCACAATCAGTAATTAGCGCTAGGATAAGTAAGGTATTACAATGTCTTAGCGCTAATTACTGCACCGATGCGTTAGCCAAAATTTTAGCTACTCCTAAAAGCTGGTGCTAAATGATTCCGCTTTTGCAAAATTATTTAGCACCCACTAAACCCCCCTCCCCAATTAAATCCCATGCTCACCTCTCATCTCGCAGCAAGAACGGTGGCCTGATCCACCACTTCTCAGGGCCGCGAGCAGAGTGAGACTGGGGACAAATAGTTTCCAGTCTCCCTCCGCGATCACTCTGTGATAACAGGAGCGAGATCACACAGGGCTCGTGACTCAGAAGCGCAAACCTCCATGGACTCCTATTGACTCCAGGAGGTGATATTCGCGGCGGTGCGGAAGCTCGACCTTGAGTATCACCACTGGCGTGCGCAGCCCGTTACATTAGGGTGTGCAGCCATGGGACATTTATTAATTGAAAAGCTAGGTTTACAAGATTTTGCACAAAATGCACATTTTTAATTATTAATAAAAAGCCTGTAATCATAGATACTGTCAGTTTTTATGCTATTCATCATGAACCAGATAAAGGACATCTAAAATATCAAGGCAAGAGTTTAAGGCTAGGGACAGATGAGCGCATTTTCTGCGGCCACCGTCAAAATGTACGTCGATGCGTGCGCACGCATTTTTTCACGGAATACGCTTAAGTGGTCAGACGACCACAGTCGCACAGTCGCAGGTACTCACCAACGCAATTCTAGGGAAATCCGGCTGTTTGAACGTTATGTAGGCCGCACACTAGCAGCGTCTGACGTCTCCTAATCACGCACACACGCTGCCATGCGGCCGCAGCGCACTCTGTACGTCTGTAGCAGCGGTTTCACGTTCTGAGAAAAATGCGTTCATTTGCCGGTTGCGTGGTGGCGGCGCACTTTTGTACGCACGTACTGCGTATATTGGCCGTCATTGGCCGTTATGTGCTGCTACTGCCGCCGTGATTTAGTGCGCCTGCACGCGCGTTCCGACTGCCCCACTCTGACCCTAGCCGAAAGAGGACTTCTTCACCCAACATTAGGCCACCAGGCACACCCCCTGCGCACACCTATGAATATCACTGAGGGTATTGCTGCATTCAGGGGCAAGTTGCTGAGACAGCCCCTGCCCCGGAATCTAACACTAAGGCTAGGGTCAGACAAAAGCAGTGTTAACGTGCGTTTAGACGCACGAAATCACGGCCGTGCTAGCAGCAAATGACGTCGAATGCCGGGGAACACACGAAGTACGGCCGCACGAACGTTCGTCCGCGCAACACAAGTGGCAAACGAACGCATTTTTTCTACAACGTCAAACCGCTAGTACTGACGTACAGAGTGCGCTGCGTCCGCTAGAGGCGTGTGTGCGTGATTGGGAGACGTCAGACGCTGCTAATGTCCGGCCAACATAACGTCCAGACACAAAAAGTGTTTTATTGATGATCCATACAAAGACGAAAAGTCGCATCGTATGACCGCTATCGCGTATTCCGTGAAAAATGCGTCCATTCGTTCAAACGCACTTTTTCACAGACAACGCGAAAAATGCGTTAGTCTGACCCTAGCCTAAAGTGGGGACGGTGTAGGCACAGGTTTTCCCTGTTAGCGACCCCATTTTATTGTTAGCTTTGTAATTTAGCCCTATGTTTCGTTAGCTTTTTATATATATGTATACATTTTTATATTTTAACTGAAATTACCTTTTGAAAGAAGGACAGACACAGTCAGACGCACAGACAGATAGTCAAAAATGGCAAGTCGGGGTCTCAGAGTAACTTTATAACACAGACAAATTCATTTCTTCCCGTGTGACTCGTTTCTCGTTTTCATACATGGCAGTACTTTACCGGCCTTTGCAGCTGCTGACTGATAATGCACATAATTGATTAGTCTACCAGTCAACGCTATTTCAGAAATAAGTGGTTCCCTGCATCACAAAATGCAATGCTTTGCTTTTATCTACACTGACTCTCATCTACCACTCGCCTGTTCAGTCGTATCATTTATTCCTCCGCAAAGAAGCAACATTCTGCCGGGATTTGATAAACGTCCAGTAAAGGACGGAAATGTCAATCACTGTTTAAATTGCCTATGTGGCAGGGTTAAATTGATAAAGCAGATTTTGAAAACGGAGACGAGTGCGCTGCGATGTTACATTTGTAATTTCACTCTACAGGGATTCAGACACTTAAACGGGTGACAAAGACCACCCCGAAATACTCTTTACGCTTTGCCCTGAATATTTTTGCGCAGCGCACAAGAGTTTTCTGATGGCAATGGAGATCTCCGAGAGAAACACTGAAAATGTACCGAAAAAAACAAGATATAGAGTGTGGATGGGCACCAGGGGAGGGAAATTATTAAAAAGCCGGTAGAGAAGAGCAGGTGAGGAGTTGACATATTATAGATTTCAGCACCTGACAGAATCACAGAGATACTGGAGAATAATAAATGCGGACCGAGCTCAACTTCGACTTATTTTTAAGTCAAGGAACAACTCATAACTAAGTAATTATTCCCCCGGTATGAAAAAAGCAACGTCTGATTGCGCTCCGTGCATCTGTTGCCAGAGGGAGTCTTATGGCAACAAATGATTAAAGCCTCGATTTCTTCCAATAACTGAATGGTCAGTGTTTGATCTTCGTTAAATTACTTGTGGCCTCCGTAGAGTAAAGAGCTGAAACTTTTTAACAGTGTGAAGCTTATAACCAAGAACAAAAAAAAAAATCAAAAAAGACCAGTCAAGATCATGATTAATCCGATTGTAACGTAGATACGAGATGGCAGATTCGATACAATGTTTCTAAGACGAAGTAAAACAAAGGCTTCTTTACATTTCAAAGGGAATGAAGATATGGATTGAAAGTCAAACTTCAGCAATATGGGGTCTAATAAATCGGCCTTCAGAGACTTTAGGAGGCAACAATAATCACTCACTTTAAGGATAAACTCTTCAGGTATTTCACAAGACAGGTGCTCAGGGAATCAAGAGAGGCGTAAGTAAACTCTGCACAATAGAAAAGGAACCCGACACTCCAGTTCAATGAGAAGACCATTTGAATGGGTGCTTAGTAATATGATTTTGACTGAAAATAACAGCCTATCTCGAGTTCAACCATGAGAAAAGCAAGTTTTTTTTCAGCCGAAATGATGCTGGTGAGCATCCATTAAAGTGGACTTCTCATTGGATTGCAGTGCCAGGTTCCTTTTTTATTATAAACATTACTCAGTTTGACAGACATACTCACAAAAGTATAGTGAGAGATTAATGTCATGTATTTTCAAGTAGTTTTCACGTACTCTATGGACTCGATTACAAAGTGCACGCTAAAAGGGGGACGCTAACGGGGAAAACCTGCACCTGCAGTTTTCCCTGTCGCGTCCCAGATTTAGCGTGAGATTTGGGGGCAGGTGCTACTTCAGCACCTTGCACTGGAACCATGCGTTACCCCCGGTGATAATCACGGTAGCGTTTCTGCGCCGCCGCATGTATCACCGCCTGGAGTCCATAGGATTCCATGGAGGGTTGCATTGCCAGACCGCAAACCCTGCGCGATCTCGTTAAAGCTTACATATCCGAACATTAGCATTCGGTATGTAATCTAGTCCTATGTATCCAATTACATAGCAAAATATGGTATCGAGGTTGTGCTATACTCATGGCATTGCTGCAGAAACTCTACTGGACGTTCTTGTAACATAAAACTAATAGTTCTTAATTGTTTGTTTGCATTTTATCAAATTTTGTATAAAACATATTACCGTAATAAAGATTCATTTACTTATGAATGATCCATGAAATGTGTCCGTGACCCATTAAGAACTGTGTAAAACCGGGGGGAGGAGCTACGCAGCGTGGTGGATGGTCGCATCTTCGACGAGCTCCGTGAGCTACCTTTGAACCTTGCTGATTTTAAAGCGACCACCACCGGCCCTACGGATTCTTGAAGCCCCCAGAGGTTGCTGGACACTTGGAAACTTGTCCGCAGCGGCCACTAACAATTCACGTGCCCCATTTGTGCCGCTTTCTGACCCGTTGCTGACCGGTGGCCTAACCGCGGCAGCCATCTTGAGAGCCAAGATCCATTTCACTGCCGCTGACTCTAGGACAAAGATGGGGAAGAAGTCTTTTCGGAAGACGCTCTCCGCTGGGAGCCCCAGCCAGCGGGATATACGGACCTCGATGGGGGGAGGCCACGGAACTCGGGTGAGTGATGCCGTGGTGTTTACCCCACGAGATTTTAGCTCAGAGGAGGAGGAAGCTGCGGGAGATGGACGTTACAGAGCCAGGCCCACAGATTTAAGAGTGGACACGCGGGTGGAGATTCCCTCACGGGGAGCAGATTTTCCAGTACGTGGAGCTACCCCGGTCCCGTGTATATTGACCGCGGACCTGACTGGACCTACACCTTTCACGAAGGATGACGTACCCCACTTGGTTGAGGAGTTACGGGCAGTTTGGAAACAAGACATGCACGGATTACACAGTGAGCTTGCTGAGCTGCGGAACACGGTTGAGACTGTGCAGGCCAAAATGAACGTTGTGGAGACTGAGCAGACGACAGTGGTGAGCCGAGTGGACTCACTTCAGACCCAGGTGGACCTACTTTCCAGAGCATTGGAAACGGTGGAAGCACGTCACCGTCGACGTAATATTCGGGTCCGGGGAGTCCCGGAGACGGAGCCCTCGGCTTCCGAATTGGACTTTGTGAATGGACTTGCCCGTCGCCTCCTTAAGTTGCCACCTGAAGCGCCTGCTGTGTTTGGATCGGCAGTTCGCCTCCGCAAGGCCGCAACAGCCCCGATGGAGCTCCGAGGGATATTCTTGCGGTGGCCAGGGAGGTGACTGTAAAGACGCGACTGATGTCCTTGCCTGAAGCGCGTTCTCCCTTTTCGTATGATTCGACGCTACTCACCCTGTTCCAGGATTTACCCTTCATTACTCTCACTGCTCGACGCCGCTTTCGTGAGGTTACGACACGCCTCCGGGCAGAAGGAATTCGCTACCGCTGGGGAGTAGCTGGATCCATTCACATCACCCATGATAATATCCTCCACTCTGTTACCTCCCCAGAGGATGCTTGGGCGCTGTTTCCGACTCTTCGCATCTCTACATCCCCCCCGGAAGATCTGGGACCAATCGTCCCCATGGATCCCGGCTGAGTTTCCCTGTTATTCCCTCCTCCCTGTTCGGTGCAGTTACAGAACGCTGATGTGGTTGCAACTATTTTTCTGTATTTTTCACCTATGGAACTCCTACCCGCTGATACCCTTTGGCTATACACATTTAAGACTCTTCTTGGGGACGTTTTTTGTTATATGCTCCTCTGCTGAAGTTTTTGATTCTTCCCCCCCCCTCTTAGTTAATTGTTTGTGCCTTTACCGAGTGAGCATGCAGACTTCCTTGCCGACATATGGGACTTGCTGTTTTACCTGATGGTGCATTGGGACTGTCCACCCCCCCCTTTTTTTTTTTATTCTCTCTTTTATGGGACATTGGGTAGCACCCTGGGTGAGCCGCTAGGGCGGTAACCTAGGCTCTGGCCATCCTCCTGGCCCCAGGCCTCCCGGCCCTGTGGCCTCTTCCACGGCCCCCGGTCTCTTTAGTGATGTCGGGGAGAGCCGGGAATGCCATGATATAATGGGCAGTCCTTTAATCCTTTCTCTCCCCCCCCCCTTTTTTTTTTTTTTTTTTTTTTCCCTCTCCTCCCCTGACTTTCACTGATGCCCTTTTGTCGGATTCCCACCTGATTTGTCTTGTTTCACTCAGCCCTTTTTACCCTTTCCCCATCCTGATGTATATCTTTATCGCTGACGCTACCTGGTCTTGCGAGGCCGTTAATGTTTTCTGTACAGTTGTCATGCTTTCACAATAAAAAATTTGAATTACAAAAAAAGAACTGTGTAAAACCAAAGACCGTCAACCTGCAGTGATATGAACCGAGCACTTATACAGTAAATGACCACCAAATAGTGGAAAACTTACTGGGACACTCTACACTATGTAAGCACACAATGTTATCAGATTGGTCATGTCACTGGGAGCTCCCTCAAAAGTGAGCTCAGAGGGCTGATTCAGCACTCCTGTGCCTTGAGCTCAGTTTCCAGGGCTTTGAGACTTTTTGGAGCCAGCCTCATCCAATGGCTCTCAATGCTATATATCTGGTAGCAAAACCAATTTTATGAGTGAGTGCAGTCATTTGGATCGTATGGATTTCTTATCCTACAGTTCGGTACAGGGCATCCTTCTACAAATCAACCATCTCATTCATATTATAGTCATTCTTTTCAAGGACCTCTGTGCCCAATTACCCATAGAGGCATGAGTGACTTCAGAAATCTCTTCAAGGGGCAGACGAGCATGCCCTCACACAGGGCACATTGAAAAATAAAAAACATGCATAATTTTGACATTGCTCGGTGTTTGCAGTGACTTCTTTCTTGTTAATATTTTTTTAAAACCTACACCCCTAAAACAGATTATATAATGAATAGTAGCCTGTCTATACAGTACATACTATTGCAAACATTACTCCCATATAGATGCACAGCTCTTTTATGCGGCTCCTGCGCCTTGTCATGGAACACATTCTCATCCATCAGACGGATAGTGACCGAAGCCGAAGCATTAAGTTGTTTCTCAGATTAAAGGACATAAGCGGTAAGGAACACACACATCACTTTCTTCAATCTTCCGCAGATATAGTGATGTTTGAGTTCCACATCATGAATTCTACACATCACAATATTTTGAGAATCGTGCCCTTGACCTTTCGAAAATGATTCAATGCTGCAGGCAGAGGATACATTGACAAGGGAATGCCAATGCTTTCTGAACTGGAACCGGATGCCTTAACCAGGCAAAGAATATCATCTCCAGTACATCAACACAGAAAGACTTTCTTACAAAGTGAAACATCTTCCTATGAAAATTTCATCAAGTAGCATCTAATATGTATGTATTGTAAACAACTCTGTATTGAAGATGGGGTTCATTATCGTCCATCTCAGATATCTGCTGCACATCAAATAATAGGCTACGCACTGCTGCTGTTCCGTTGATTGTAAATGTAAATATAGACAACTGTCAGGGTTGAAATGCTCAGTTTGTATATTTTAATAAAGCTTTAACAAAGATTTTGGTTTGACAGACTCAAAGGGAGTCCACATGCTGAAGATAATTTATTATGTATGGTGGGACTGTAACACTTGGAAAATTTGTCCTGTACTGTCGTCAAGACTGAGATGAGTTCCACTTTCGAGTTTTATACATACAGAGAAAGGCCTTTAGGGGAAATGCAACATTTTTAATGGATATCTAATAAAAACTTTTTTTTTTTTTAAAAAAAGTCCTCGCGTTGCATCCCTTAAAGTCTGGGATATATATATATATATATACAGTATGGGCTCTATTACGTTTTCCGTGCAAATTCGTACACGCAGCGCATTTTAACAAACGTTAACGCATGTAAATTAACGCTGGTATTACGATCTGAGCACAATTTTTCATCCGTCAAAAAATATTGTGCGTAAAAAAAGATGCGCAAAAACATGCGCGCATTAACGTTGCGCGCAGAAATCGGTGGGCAGACTGGTCTTTTCACGCGATTGGGCAGACTGTTTTTTCACGCGATTCAGCCAATCAGAATTAAGAACCACAATTGTCTCCCATTCAGATTTTGCGCCTGCCAAAATCAATCTGAGTATATATGCTGCAGCAATAATAAAAACATGCACAACCTCTCTATTTTATTGTTTGGGTATGTGTAGAATGTGTAACTATACTGTGCTGTATTTTTTTTTTCGTGCTGGTGTTTTTCGTTTCGGCCAGAACGTTCAGATTTGCAGTTACCACCAGCTTTTCAAAGACGTTAAAATTATGCGCGCAAACGTCATTCGTAAAAAGTTGCGCATCGATTGTAATACCATCTGTGTACCAGCGCACAAACGCATTTGCGCTCACAATGTTAAGTATGGGAGGCGCGCACGAACTTGCGTTCGTGCAGGGTCACTCGCGATAGACGTTAACGCGCATCGTATGCGCGAACGTCGTAATACGACGTTCAGCGCGAAGGGTTTAGCCCCTCGCATTAATGTTTTTTTGCGCGAAGAGTGTAATAGTGCCCATATATATATATATGCAATTTATGGCCATATTTTGTGAACTAAACTCCCATCATTATTAACAGATCTTCATGATAAAAATCTGCAAAAATATCTATGATTAGTTGCAAAAAAACCTATAAAGGGTTAAGAATCACTAAATTCTTTAAAGGGCTAAAAGTTTTACATGTATGAGCTACTTTTAAATCCTTTAAATGTATGCATTGGTGTGTTCTCTTTGTGGTTTGCTATATATATATATATATATATAAGACAGAGGTCATTTGCATATCCTACCCAGAATTCCTTGCTGCATATGGGGAATGTGGCACAGGAGCTCTGGGATGCAATTAGTCAAATTGCTGTGATGTGCAAGTGGCTTCTGCAGTTAAAAACACACTTACTATATATATAATCAACAATTATTAAAATGAATCCCTTCCCACCGTGGGGTGCACTATGCCATCCTGGTTGCGTTTGGGGCTAAATGTCATGGGCCGGCATAGCTCGCCCTGCTCTCCCTACACGCACGCAGAGTGTGTTATTGGCTTCCGGGGACTGCCAGAAACCAGGCGGTAACGTGACACCACACGACGCGCTCGGCCCACCGGGATGTCAGTAAGGAGGAGGAGGGCTTCAGAGCCTGTGGGGCATGCTATGCCGCCCTGCAGCTTTTAGGACCACCTTTCTGGTGGGAAATCGTCAGCGGTAAGGGTTGAGAAGGAAGACAAAAACGGTGAATAAAAAAGCCTCCGTAATGCAAATTAAATAACGGGCCTACGAGACAATGAAAAGGACGCCTTAGTCAATCGTAAGTCTGTTGTTCCACATTCACAGCTCTAAAGCGAGCGAAGGAAGCAGCAGAAATGACCATTTTAAAATCCTAACTAATCATTTATTTTGTTTCTGTTCGATAGATAAAGATAGATATTATGGGAAAAGAGAGTCATTGCTCAGTGAATTTTACTGTACATGTGCGCTTTTGTTCTCCATTGAACCTGCTGAGAGCAGAGAGTTTAATTCTTTCGTAAAATTTAATATTTAACAACTCGAGGCTGGAGAGCTGCCCTTATTTTAATATCAAAAGTCCCCCCAGGCATTTCTATAAAGTTTATGCAGCAGCTCTACAAATAAAGAATCACCCTATTTATGTACAACAAAAACATTACCATGTTTTGCAATAACTTGTGTCATATCAGAGCTCCCTTGTTTGAGTCACAAAATTGAACTGAACTGATGTTTACCTCATCAGCTCTATGTTGTCATGACAACCCCATGATGTCATTATATTCAGGACTTTGAGTTGTCATAGTGACCTGGCTCTGAGTCAACATACTTTGGATTCATATAGAACAGTAACTGCACACATTGCAGATATTTTGTTGGAACACCTATAACCCCTTCACTACCATGCTGGAGTATATTCCATAGATCCTGCAGGAGTCCAGCATCAAGTAAACTCGATCTGGTCTTATTGTGGAACAACGTAAAGGAATTTTGTTTACTGCAAATGAAATTCATTTGCAAATGGGCTCCAGAATGTGCCCTAAAATTTTCAGGACTTTGGATATGACAGCCAAGGTGCTGAAGCTGTTCGAACAACTTGGAGGTCAGGTATTCTTACATAGAAAAACAGAGTTCCAGCTGTATTGTTATAGATGTAGTAGCATGTTTTGGCCAGCAGGGGATTCCCTCTGTCAAAAAAAGCTTACTTTTTGTATGTGTATGTATGTAAAAATGTGCATATATTTTTACACTGTAATGGAAAGTTACATAGTTACATAGTTATATAGGCTGAAAAAAAGACATGCGTCCATCGGGTTCAGCCTCTCCCACATAACCTACTGCTGTTGATCCAAAAGAAGGCAAAAAACCCAGTCTGAAATATGCAACATACCGGGAAAAAATTCCTTCTTGACCCCAGAATGGCAGTCAGATTTCTCCTTGGATCAGGAAGCTTTTACCCACATATTAAATATTATAACCCTTAATATTCTGTGTCTGCAGGAAGTCATCCAGTCGTTTTTTAAAAGTCTGTACAGACTCTGACCCAACCACTTCAACAGGCAGAGAATTCCACAGCTTTATTGTGCTCACCGTAAAATAACCCTTCCTATGCTTTAAGCTAAATTTTCTTTCTTCCAGTCTAAATGGATGACCCCTTGTCCTATGTATAGACCTGTTAATGAATAGGTTATCAGACAATGGTTGATAATGGCCCCGTATATATTTATAGAAGGTTATCAGATCCCCTCTAAGGCGCCGTTTCTCTAAACTAAACAGGTTTAAGCTTGTTAGTCTTTCCTCATAACTTAACCCTTCCATTCCCCTTATTAATTTAGTTGCCCGTCTCTGCACTTTTTCTAGCGATATAATATCTTTTTTTAAGACAGGTGCCCAAAATTGCACGGCATATTCAAGGTGCGGCCTGACCATTGATTTATACAGAGGCAAAATTATGTTTTCATCCCGTGAGTGAACTCCCCTTTTAATGCATGCCAATACTTTGCTTGCCTTGGCGGCTGCTGTTTGACATTGCACATTGTTACTTAGTTTGAAGTCTATGATTATTCCCAAATCCTCTCCTGCTTGGATTTCCCTAACTCCGTACCATTTAGGGTATAAATTACTTGCGTGTTCTTCACTCCAAAGTGCATAACTTTGCATTTATCTAGATTAAATTTCATCTGCCATTTAAGTGCCCAGTCCCCCAATTTATCTAAATCCCTCTGCAGCGAAGTAACATCCTGCTCACATTGTATTACTTTTCCTAGTTTTGTGTCATCTGCAAACACTGATACATGACTTTCAATGCCTATCTCAAGGTCATTTATAAATAAATTGAATAGTATTGGTCCTATAACAGACCCCTGAGGGACACCGCTTACCACTGGTGTCCATCTTGAAAATGTACCATTTATGACCACTCTGTACCCTATCTTTTAGCCAGTTTTCTATCCAAGAACAAGTATTTTCATCTAGACCATTTTTTCTCAATTTAAATAGTAAACTTTTGTGTGGAACTGTGTCGAAAGCTTTGGCAAAATCTAAGTAAATCACATCCACTGCGACCCCCTGATCTATACTTCTACTTACTTCCTCATAGAACGTAATTAGGTTAGTCTGACATGATCGGTGTTTCATGAAATCATGCTGATTTTTGCCAATTACATTATACCTCCCAATAAATTCCTGAATATTATCCCTTAGTAACCCCTCAAATACTTTCCCAGCCACACATGAAGTTGTTTTCCATAACTCCACTAGGTCCTGGCAGTGGTTTTATGGAAAACAACTTGGTGGTGAAGTGGTTAACAGCATAGTACTGCATGTTTTCACTTATACTATGGGATAACATAACAACCACTGTGCCAAGATAACCACAGGTAGTAGGCATCAGCCCCAACACACTTAATTAGTCCAATAACCTGTACATTAAAAAAGTGATGGCCTGTCTTGGTGAATCTGGCAAGGACTTAGAGGGTCCTCGATTGTTACTGTATCAAGCTTGTCAATTTATATTTTGTTCATCTGTATCTACTGTATCTATGTCCACTTGAACGCGTACCAATTTGTGCAGTTGTATAGCACTTAGAAATCTCTCTCTATAAATAAACACTAATAATAACGGCCTATGATATTTGTAATTTTTATTTCTTTATAGGTTTATTTTACTGCACAAAAATAAGGCAATTAAAAGCATGACCAGACACATTTTCAGGAGAAATAATTTTACAGCAATTTCTCACTGGAAATGAAGTGATTGCACGAACACTCGAGTCCTTTGCAAATAATTGAATAAGCAGACAAACAAACAATTAAACTATCTTAAAAGGAATGACTCAGTCTACTGATGAAAGCATTTAATATGCTTCTGGGAAATAAATAAAAAAATTGCAGCACTGTAAGCATCTGCCAATTAATTTTCCCTGCCTTTTTTGTGAAACGGAAAACTTTTCATACTGGAATTTGCAATAAATGTGAACAGTTAAACAAAGCCAGGTTTATGGTTGAAGATTAGGGATGAGCTGTTCGGGTTCGGATGGTTCGGGGTTCGACCCGAACTTAGCCTGTTCGAGCAGATCGCGAATCCCGAACATTTCCGGGTGTTCGCCGCATGTTCGACCACAATGGACCACAATGCATTTTCCCACTGCCTGAAGCTCGTAATTGGCTACAGCCTTGCACCTGACCACAGGTCTGGTGCAAGACTGGTTGAACACTATGCCAATCACCGCTCAGAGTCCTGATATGGCAAATTTTGCCCAATCATGGGCTCACAGAGCTAAGTCCCGCAGCACACTATATAAGGTTTCAACGCAGCGCTTTCTGCATGCATTTCAGAGGAGATTTCAAAGAAGATAGTTGTGTGTGTTGTTACTGCCGGTCTGCCACGCTACTGGGGGGGTCTGGGAGGTCTCATTTCGACCAAATATCAGGGAATTTAGGTGATGTGTGTCTTGTCACTGTGCCAGCAAGTTTTTTTGGGTCTCATTTATACCAAAGATCAGGGAATTTAGGTGATGTGTGTCTTGTCACTGTGCAAGCAAGTTTTTTGGGGTTTACACTTTATTTAAAACATTTGTGAATTGAGGTGATTTTCTGGGTCTTGTCACACTGTGCCAGCAAGTCTTTTTGGGTGTCATTTATACCAAATGTCAGGGAATTTAGGTCGATGTGTGTCTTGTCACTGTGCCAGCAAGTTTTTTTTGGGTTTACAACTTTATTTAAAACATTTGTAAATTAAGGTGATCTTCTGGGTCTTGTCACCACTCACCACTGTGCCAGCAAGTCTTTTTCGGTGTCATTTTTACCAAATATCAGGGAATTTAGGTGATGTGTGTCTTGTCACTGTGCCAGGAATTTTTTTTGGGGTTTACAACTTTCTTTAAAACATTTGTGAATTGAGGTGATCTTCTGGGTCTCGTCACACAGCCAGCAATTATTTTTGGGGCTCACTAATTTCTTTAAAACACTTGTGAATTAAGGTGATCTGTGTCTCGTCATACAAACAGTACCACGCTGTATTTTGGGGCTCACTAATTTCTTTAAAACACTTGTGAATTAAGGTGATCTGTGTCTCGTCATACAAACAGTACCACGCTGTATTTTGGGGCTCACTAATTTCTTTAAAACACTTGGGAATTAAGGTGATCTGTGTCTCGTCATACAAACAGTACCACGCTGTATTATGGTGGCTCACTAATTTCTTTAAAACATTTGTGAATTAAGGTGATCTGTCTCTTGTCACTAGCTGCCAGCTATCAGTGTGTCTCACTGAGTTATACCAGAGTTATTTAAATCTTTATACCAGAGTTGAATCAGAGTTCTGTATATATTAATCTATATATCACTTACCATGTCTGAAAGAACAAAAAGGACAGGCAGACGCTCCCAGCCACAGATAAGAAGGCAAGCAGCCACTGTGTCGGGAGGCTGTGTCTCTGGTCGTGGTGGACGTGGTGCATCCTCTGCAGGGGCACTCTTGTCCTTTCTAACTGGTGCTGGCCATCTTATGCAGCAGCAGCAACATACAGAGGACTTGGTGGATTGGCTAACCAGGCCATCCTCATCCTCCGAGTCCTCTGCCAGCCAGGCTTCTAGTGCTTTACAGTCCACCTCAGCTGCCAAAGCACCTAATGCAGCCTCCATGTCCACAGCTACTCCTGCCGTAGCCTCGCTATCACACACGGAGGGGTCAGCTGAAATGTTTGACTACAATGAGAGTGACATGCTGCTTGAGGATGCGCAGCAAGTACAGTGCTCTGATTCAATCTCTGAGGTTGAGCAAGGGAGTGTAATCTCAACCTAGAGGAAGGGGGTGCCAGTGATGACACACAAATAACTCATGATGCCCCAGCAGCTGCAGCATACTGCCAAGCTGGCTCCAGTGACGAGGAGAGAGGGGGTGAAGAGGACATTGATGATGATGAGGTCACTGACTCCACCTGGGTGCCAGATCGAACTGAGGAATCAAGTGAGGAGGAGGAGGCACAGCAAACACGAGGCACAACATCCTCTGTGACCAACCGTAGCACTAGCCAGTCCAAGGCATCGCATGTCAGAGCTGCTCCGGTGCGGAGTGCTGTTGTCTCAAAGAACACATGCAGGAACTCTGCTGTCTGGGAGTTCTTTAAGAAATGTGCAGCAGACCCCACCGTTGCTATTTGTAATCTATGTCAGAGGAGGCTGAAGCGTGGGATAAACACCGGACGCTTGGGTACCATGTGCTTGAGGCGACATATGAACAAGTGCCACATATCCCGTTGGGGCAAAACTTTGCGTAGGTCCTCCTCCTCCTCATCTGTCTCTACCCACACTGTATGTCCTGCCATGCAATTGCCTACAACCTCGACCGACAGGGATGATGCTACAGTAATGGATGTACCAGCAGGTCCTTCCTCACAATGTGACATCATCCCAGTAGCTGAAGATTTACGCAGTCAGATTACGTTGCCACAGCTGCTGCAGCGAAAGAAAAAATATAGTCCCAACCATCCCCAAGCACAGCGTCTAAATGCCAGCTTAGCAAAATTACTCGCATTGCAGCTGCTGCCTTTCCAGCTGGTGGACTCTGCTCCCTTCTGTGAATTTGCTGAATGCGCTGTACCACAGTGGCAGGTTCCAAAACGCCATTACTTTTCACGCAAGGCCATTCCAGCACTATACCAGCACGTGGAAGACAATGTTATCCAGTCATTGGGAAAGGCAGTCAGCAGCAAGGTGCATGTCACTTTAGACACGTGGTCCAGCAAGCATGGACAGGGTCATTACATTTCCTGCATGGCACACTGGGTAACTCTGATTGCAGCTGGGAGGGATCCAAGACGGGGCTCTGTGCTGGAGCTTGTTCATACACCACACCTCCAGAAAGCTGCTTGTATGAGGTCTGTCTGCTCCACCACCACCACCTCTTCCTCCTCCTCCTCCTCCTTCTCTGTCTCTGGCAAAGTGGCAGTTAAACCCACGCCTGACAGGGTCTACGCAATGGCTCAAGCAAAAAGATGCCATACTGTGCTTGAGATGGTTTGTTTAGGGGACAGGAGCCACACTGGGTCAGAAATTTTGTCAGCTCTGCAGGGGCAGGTGCAGAGATGGTTTACACCATGCCAGCTTGAGCTGGGAATGATCGTCTGCGATAATGGCAGCAACCTTCTCTCCGCCCTACGCAAGGGTAAATTGACGCATGTACCATGCCTAGCACACGTCCTAAATCTGGTGGTACAGCGTTTCCTAACCAAGTACCCAGGGCTGCCAGAGCTTCTCATCCAGGCCAGAAAAGTCTGCAGCCACTTCAGACAGTCATTCCCAGCAAGCATTCGCCAGGCAGAAATTCAAAGAGAATTCCACCGTCCCACAAACCGTCTGATCTGTGACATGCCCACCAGGTGGAACTCAACATTAGCAATGCTGCAGCGTCTGCACAAGCAGCAGAGGGCCATCAACGAGTACCTGTGTGAGTATGTCACAAGGACAGGTTCAGGTCAACTTGTTTTTTTTTTCCCCCGCAGTGGCTGATGATCAAGGATGCATGCACTGTACTGTCACCATTTGAGGAGGCAACGAGGATGGTGAGCAGGGACAGTGCATGCATCAGTGACACAATTCCTTTAGTGTTCCTGCTGGAGCACACTCTGCGGGGAATTATAGATGTGGCTCTAGAGGCAGAGCGGCGGGAGGAAGAGGAGGCCTTCCTTAGTTCTCAAGGCCCCAGTCTTTCTGCAGACAGCATTCCAGCGGATCCTACTCAGTTCAGACAGGAGGAGGATGAGGAGGAGGAGGACTATTTCAGTAGTGGGGGCATTGAAGGTGGGGATTCCTCAAGGCAGGGTTTTGTGTGCCCAGAAACAGAAGGGCTTGTGCGTGGCTGGGATGAGGAAGGGCACGATACAGTCATCCTCATTGACCAGGAAGACTCGGCAGCTAATGCCACCTCCAACCTACGTTGCATGGGCTCCCTAATGATGCAAAGCCTGCTAAAGGACCCCAGGATTCGTGCTATCAAGGAGAGGTATCATTACTGGTTGGCAACCCTTCTTGATCCACGAAACAAGGGAAAAGTTGCAGAGCTCATCCTGCCCGCACAGAGGGAGCACAGGATGACAAAACTTGAGGACGCTCTAAAGCGAAACTTGTGTAACACCTTTCCAGGCACTGTTAGATTACCAAGTGCTGACACACGTGCTTCTGAGGCTGCAGGTGATCAGAGGAATAGCGGTGAAGGCCAGGGCCGCTTGACTGATGCATTTTTTAATTTTTTTAGTCCTCGACGCCCAGGGACGTCAAATGTAGGCACCCATTGCCAGCGTCTTCACCATATGGTGCAGGACTACCTAGGGGCAAGGGCAGACCTGGATACCTTTCCAGCAGATGATCCACTGGCTTACTGGGTGTTGAGATTGGATCACTGGCCAGAACTTAGCCAATATGCTATGCAGCTACTAGGTTGCCCTTCATCTAGCATGCTTTCCGAAAGGACGTTCAGTGCCGCTGGAGGTTTTGTCACAGACAAAAGAGTGCGTCTGTCCACTGACTCTGTAGACCGGCTGACATTTATAAAAATGAATCAGTCCTGGATCAGCAGCTATCAATCCCCTGATGCTGAAGTAATGGAATAGATAGAGGATGTCCTCTTCTGCATTCACAAAACCTCCAGCACTGAACTCTTCCACAATACCACAAAAGGGTTACGGTGTGAAGGCACTTGCTGCCATGAAAGGTACAATATCTAGCTGCACTGACGCCCATTAAAAAAAAAAAAACTTTTCAATATAGGACCACATGGTCCACCCCTGCACTCTTCCACAATACCACAGAGGGGTTACTGTATGATGATACTTGATGGCCTGGCATTAAAGGCACAATATCTGGGTGCACTGACGCCCATTAACAGATAAAAAAACTTTTCAATATAGGACCACATGGTCCACCCCTGCACTCTTCCACAATACTACAGAGGGGTTACTGTATGATGATACTTGCTGGCCTGGCACCAAAGACACAATATCTGGATGCACTGACGCCCATTACCAGATCAAAAACCTTTCAATAAAGGACCACATGGTCCACCCCTGCACTCTTCCACAATACCACAGAGCGGTTACTGTATGATGATACTTGATGGCCTGGCATTAAAGGCACAATATCTGGGTGCACTGACGCCCATTAACAGATAAAAAACTTTTCAATATAGGACCACATGGTCCACCCCTGCACTCTTCCACAATACCACAGAGGGGTTACTGTATGATGATACTTGATGGCCTGGCATTAAAGGCACAATATCTGGGTGCACTGACGCCCATTAACAGATAAAAAAAACCACTTTTCATTATAGGACCGCATGGTCCACCCCTGCACTCTTCCACAATACCACAGAGGGGTTACTGTATGATAGTACTTGCATGCCTGGTGCTAAAGGCACAATATCTGGGTGCACTGCCATTGTCGCCTGTATCAGATTCATATCCTCAGAGGGGTTACGGTGTGACGGCATTGTTGCCGACGCTAAAAGCCCAATTTTAAAGCACCTATTGTTACTTTCATCCAAAGCCTGCATAAGTTTCACAATAATTTAGCCAAAAAAAACACTAAACTTTTTCTGCGCGTCCTAAAATGTCTTTTCATACAGGCTGCCGTCCCAAGCAGTTGTTTATGGATAGATTAAAGGAAAAGCATTTACCGTCATTTGAAACGTCATTTATTTGTTTTTAAGTATTTCTATACATCCTAGAAATCCGCCACTTCACGAGCAGGTTATGGGGACCTCCTAGGCACGATATTTGAACAAATTTTTTGTTTTTATTTTTAACCCTTATTTCATGGAAAACTCACTGTTTTTTTAAAAAACTTTTTCTAATTTTCTTCCTTAGTTACCATAAACCAGTGGTTCCCAACTCTGTCCTCGATTACCTCTAACAGGCCAGATTTTAAAGTGACATTCTATTGAAATAGAGCTCCCTTTTTTAACCCTCAAATAATTGGGCAGAGGCTGCTGTCAGCAGTTCTAATACAGTTCTAATACTGACTAATAGAGGGCACTATTACAACTCTTACTGTAAAATAAAGTTTGCATATTGGTTTATAATGTTGTAAGAGCATGCACTTACAATGCTGACTAATAGAGGGCGCTATTACAACTCTTACGGTAAAATAAAGTTTGCATATAGGTTTTTAATGTTAACAGAAAGCCACAGAACAAATGTGTGTATTACTCACTGAACTCTTTATACACATTTAGCTTCTTATAGCCACATGGGTCTATAAATGTTACGTTTCATGAATTATACAAATTAAGTGTCAATTAATCATTTATGAAGGTTTTGGATTGCGTATAAATTATTCCTAGCTTGACTTATCTAGAATTTTACCTCATATTTATGGGTTTGATATATATGGTTTAAGAGTCAATTGACAGCGGGAAATAGGCATGTTAGCCAGTTTATTATATGCACCAATTTTTCTCGTCTTATATGTATTTTTTATACGTGGTTTTTAACTTTATAATAAAGGTTATATTTTAAATGGTTGTCCAAATCGATATAGTCACATATGTGGCTTTCTGTTGTCTTTGAGTGTGGGTTAGCCCCTGTCTTTCAATTTGGATAAATTATTCATCCAGCTCAGTTTTTTGTACAGGACCCATATGTGTGGGCCACTGTATAAATAATTTTAAGGTTTTTAATGTTGTAAGAGCATGCACTACAATAATGCTATTACAACGCTTACTGTAAAATAAAGTTTGCATATAGGTTTTTAATATTGTAAGAGCATGCACTTACAATAATGACTAATAGAGGGCACTATTACACACATGCTGACTGCTGAGCTCTGCCTGCCCGCTCCCCCCCCACGACTGCCGAGGACAGTCACATGGCTGTCCTGCACCAATCAATACATGGGGAGCTCTGCCTCCCATGGGGGGCGTTTTTAAAAAAAAAAAAAAAAAAAGTGCTTGAGACCAATGGAGCTTTCCCATTGGCTCAAGATTTCGATTGCTCTCATTGCCTCTGGAGGCACTGAAAAGCATAGAACCAGGAAGTCAACTTGTGCTACACAATTAGTGCAGCATTCAGCTGCGCAAATTACGTAGGCTATGCTGGCTCATTGCTGCTCCTGCTGTCTGTGTAGTGAAACACACACACACACAGCAGCCAGCAAACTGAAAGTGCAGGGGGAAAAAAACGGAGGACAGAAGCAAAGCGAGGGAGTGTGGAGAGGTGGGTATGAGAACTTTTTTCAATAAATAACATTTTATTTACAATTTAAATATACACACATGTCATAACAGCACAATGAGCACATTAATTTACTGGAATGGCAGGGGAAGCTCTGCCTCCCCTGCCACCCCTGACTGCACGTCCCTGCTCTCCGCGTGCTGACATCACTACTGACCGGCAGCTGAAAAATTTAAAAATCCAGCTGCTGGTGACACTGGGTGGGGTGGAGGAAACTCCTCCACTTCACTCAGTGATACCAGATCAGGCAGGAGGGATGGGGGAATAAGGGGGCACTCCTCACATCCTGACCACTTTAAAACAATAACTAGAGTACATTGTCCCTTTAAGGATCACCTTTTGGGAAATGCAGACTGAAGCCTGCAATTACCGAGCAGCAATTCATATCACCTGTCTCATATCTGACAAACCCGACCTGTCAGCAGGTCCTGAGGACAGGTTTGAGAAACTCTGACATAAACCAATCTGTATCATTTCAAGATTCAGTCACTCTTTAGCTGTCAGCAATGGCAAACTATTTTAAAAGAATGAAGAACAAGCAGTTTACAAGGGTCGGATAGTTGGTAGTTGGAGATACTGGGCTTATACTCTCCAAGAGCTGTTTCCTTTATTATTAAAATTTTGTTTGATTCTACACTAGATTAAACAATTTGAATCAAGATCATGCAAGAGAGCTGTGGAAGATTTCTGAGCACGTTTTACTTCATTTGTTAAAAGCGAAGAGATTTTGGCAGAATGGTGCGATCAAATATGATCAACTGAGATATTCGAATACTATGAAAAAATATTACATCACAATGAAAGGGTGAGAGCTATATTTTAAATGAAAGTCTGGTGACATGCTGATAAAATACATAGCGAATGCGATACATTATTTCAAAAGCCACTCGCAATGTTCGGTAATCATCATTGCCACTTTGTTGAAAGTCACATTTACTTACCACAGAGGAAACACACACAGTCTGGCAATTATAAAGACCAAAGCAAACACGACAAACAGAAGGTCACACAATTTGTGACACTTGGAATAATTAGCCATTTTAGCTGCCTAGGAAGAGAAAGAAAGAATTAAAGTTTGCAAGGCTCTTGTAAGCTGACAGCTGCAGTATATTATTAACTTTATTTTCTTGTCCTACTGTAGAAAAAGGACAAAAGTTTATTTTGATAGTTTGCTTGTATCATGCATGTCTTAACCCCTTCACTACCAAGTGATTTTCCAAAAGAAACCATTGTCAGAAACTAGTGTCTTTTTGAAAAAACATTTTTTTTAAATTTATAGAGTAATACATAGCTATTACTGTAAATGACCTATTTGGCCAGTAGATGGCACCATCTACTGCCAAATTGTCTGTCTATTTTATTTTTCATCCCTGCATCGGCTACTGACTGCTTCTGAAAGCTCGATTTTTCAGAGCATTCAGCTGCCAATTTTACAGTTTTAGCTCTTTGGGTATTATGCCCACAGGACTAAAACTGTGGGGGCACCTTCTGCAGCCCAAAAGCAAAAGATTTGCTTTTGGGCTGCAGATCAGCATATCGAGATATCTCGATAACGGGGGAACCAGATGGTGCGTTTTAAGCCTGAGATATCGCGATATCGGTAGTGAAAGGGTTAAAGACAGATATTCAACATTTTTGGATAACGATTAGCAGATAACTAATGTTGTTAATATTTCCACTTCCAAGTGCTTCTTGTTAAAAAAATATTACAATATTTACTGAAAACATGGGATGCGCAGTTAACACGTAAATGAATGGTAAAATAGCAATTTTGCATTGCTTGTTTACATTTTTGCTCGTTGGTATATCAATGTCAGCAAAACAAGAAGGACCCAACATTGAGCCCTATTCCATTTCATAAATTAAAGCTAATGAGTGAGCAATTAAATAATGAGAAGGGCCATCAAACTTATTGGCTCTTCAAGCTGAGCTTGAAACTTTGCTTTAACAGCTGCTTACTGTAGGAAATTAGTGCTTCTTATACTTTTATAGGATGTGTAAACTATCAGCTATCCAGAGAACACCAAGCTATTCCCTGGTAGCACATTATTCTCCACTCTAGTCAGTAATGAAGAATTGTTGCCAGTTCAGAGACCCTGATGTTAAGTGATTTACTTTTGCAAAATCACTTAACACATAAAGTTAAGATTGGCAAAAATAACAATGCCCCCCAAAAAATTGATTGTCTCCACTGGGCAATATAGCACAGCTGCTTTTGCTGTTTAGTAGCTTCCTCTACTTACAACTCAATTTGCTAATAGAGTGGCTTAGTTGGAACATAACCGGTCATAGGGAGTTTCTAAGGTTTAATGGCTTATGCAGGTATTTCCCTTTGTTGGCTCCTATTACCAGGTGCATTGGAATAGGAGCCAAAATACATTAATACTCTTCTACTCTTACCTCAACTAGTACGTCTGCAACATCATGTAGGCACATCACCAAAGTACCGACGCGGACCATGTTGTTTACATATGAAAAGGTAATTAAGGATATAGTTGCAATATGATGGAGAAACATGATTGGAAAGTCCTAAAAAAAGAAAAAAAAAGGAATATTATTTGAATGGCATTATGGCAGCAGCAGAACTAATGTTTATATAACACTAGGTCATAACGTGATGTTGTTAGGTTGGGAGAACAAGACTGAAATGATTTAACCATTTATACTGAAGGCAAAATTAGTATAGACTGCACTTTATACACTGCCTGGCCAAAACAAGTCACACACTCTAATATGTCAGAGCGCCCTTTGCTGTCATTACGGCACACATTCGCTGTGGCATCGTTTCTATAAGCTCATACAATGTCACAGCATTTATTTGCGTCCAAAGTTGCATTAATTTGTGGTCAAGATCTTGTATTGATGATGGGAGAGTCGCAGTGCTGCGTAAAGTCTTCTCCGGCGCATTATCCCAAAGATTCTCAATGGGGTCTGGACTGTGTGGTGGCCAATCCATGTGTGAAAATGATGTCACATGCTCCCTGAACCACTCTTGCACAGTTTGAGCCCGATGAATCCTGGCATTCCATCTTGAAATATGCCCGCTGTGCCATCAGGGGAAAAAAAACCAAAACATTGATGGCAAAACCTGCACATTCAGTATATTCAGGGAGTCACATGACCTCATTTTTTACTGGCTGAAACATTAATCACTGCAGTAATTATCCAATGAAAGGCTTGCATATAGTTGCTTAGTTAAATCCAGGTGGTGACTTTTTTGCCAGGCAGAGTATATATCAACATCCAATGTCGTTATTCTAATTTATTTCTTACAAGCTTCACATTTCACAACCTATAAGTAACCAAAGCTGGATATGGAACTTAAAAGCCTTAGATAAGATTACATTGTGGAGGTATTTGTGTAAACGTTTTATTATCAGATTATACCTAAATAAAAATACACAATGCATATATAACAAACAAAACAAAAACAAATAAAACATGTCAGCTGTCAGCAGCCTCTGCCCAATTATTTAAGAGCAGGAAAAGGAACTCTATTTTTAATAGAGTGTCCCTTTAACCCTTTCGCTGCTGAGGCTTTTCACACCTCTGTGCTGAGGTCATTTTTACCGGTTTTGCTCATCATGTTTAAACGTGTTTTGAAGGCTTATTTTAGTATATGACCCAGACATATTATATATCGTTCTTTCCGTCAGACTCGGCAGATTCATAATATGTCATTATTATATGTATACGTCATGACCTGTCTTTATATTATAACAAAAAATGCAATAAAATATGTATTTTCAATAATTTACAACGTGTAAAGTGTTTTTTTTCACATTTTAACATGCGAGCAATTGCGGTTATATTTTGTATGGGGTGCGCTTGTTAAAAAAATTAGAGATGGGGTCTCGTTACATTTTTTTTTGGGGAAAATTACACGATTTTTAACACATGCACCGCATACAAAAATCGTTAGTGCAGCTTCATTGTTCACATTATAATTGAAATGGGAACAATATTGCTGCATTAATGAACCAAAAAAAAGAAAAAAAAATGTTTATTTTTTTTTTATAATTTTTTTTTAAAATATATTTTAATTTTTAATTTTAACTTTTATTTTTTTTAAAAAACTTTTTTCACTGTAGTGTTTGGTATCGTTGGAACGGCCATGCTCTGGCCGATCCAACCATACCAAACTTTAACCCCTAGCTGCCACGGATCGGGAGATAGGGAGTTCATTGGAACTCCCTATTGTGACGTTCTGGGTCTCTGGCGCCCCCTCTGGCAATACTGGACATTGCTTTTAGTTCTGGACATTTGGTTCACGTCCAAGCCTGATCAGTACCTGGACTCCATTGGTTCACCCTGGACCATTTTGTATGAATGGAGACCACTCCCTTAGTAGGGTGCGGTCTCATTCATCCTGGATCAGTCATTCAGCTCATGTCTGGTTTGCCTTGCTCTGGATTCATCCTGAATCATCTATTCAGTTCAGTCTGTCTTCAAGCTCCTGTCTGGTTTGCCTTGGTCTAATTTAATCCTGTTCAGTCTGTCTGTCTTCCAGCTCGCTCATGTCTGGTCTTTCCCTGGTCTAGATTTATCCTGTTAAGCCTGTTTACCTGGTCATTCTGTTTACAGGCTCATGTCTGGTTTGCACTGTTTTTCTTGCCTTCTTGTATCATGTTTAATTCTGCCTCCCATGTTTAGTTGCCTATTTTGTTTATACCTGGTTTTCTTTATATTTCTTGCCGTGAGGTTAAAGGCTCTGTTTATTGTATTTATGTTCTGTATTCCCTGCTCTTGGTTTAAGTTCTTGGTTCCTAGAATAAATTATATATATTTATTTTTCTAGTTCAGGCTCATGGTCTATTTTCACTGCTCATTAGGCTCACACCCCTCTCTGTCAGGTCAGGTCCCTGACCCCCATCGTGACACCTATCTCCACCGTTGGTGGCAGTTAGGGGTTAACTCTAGGACTGACGCCAGTCCTCAGGGGGAGTTCCCGGAGGCTTGGCCGACATCCAAGATGTCGGCCAGCTCCGGGAAAGGATCACGAACCGGCGCTTTTCAGCGCCGATTCGCGATCCAGCTCCCCAGGGGTTAATGCCAGGCACCATTTGGAAGGGCAGGCTGTGCCCTTCCAAATGGTGCCTGGGTTAACCCCCGCAACGCTGCCGATCGGGAGGGAGAGAGGTCCGAAGGACCCCCCCCCCTCCCTTTCAGGCGCCTCCTCCGCACATGTGGGGGGGCGCCTGAATTAGGTGTCATTGCGCTGCCGCGATGACACCTAATTTCATCGGCGGCGGTTCTGGATGCTGGGCTGACATCGAGGATGTCAGCCCGCACCGGAGGGGCCAGCGATCGGCCGGAACCCGGCCGAACGCTGACCCCAAAGGGAGGACGCGCTCAGCGCGTCCTCCGCACAGCGGGAGCCATGCGGAAGACGCGCTCAGCGCGTCCTCCGCATGGAACTGGTTAAAGGTATCGGATATCTGCTACATGGAGAGTGAGACTGCAATAAGAACGAGAGATCCACATTATGCCAGCCACAAATACCAAGCACTTTAAACACCTTCAGGTCTATTCACTTAAAGGTGAAACTGAGGAGAACTGGTAGGAGAAATGAACAATCTAGACCAAATAGCCGATTTGGCAAGACAGATCAATTTTTTGGGTTTGACTATTTTGACCTAGAATTTTCACTTCTGCCAATTCTCCTGAGTTTCACCTTTATTGAATAGACATGTATAAATATTTTCTTTCTACAGCTTTAGTATGTATTTTCAATCATATGTATGTAGCTGATGGTAGAACATACAGAAGCAATAATAAGAAGGGCACCAGTGAAACGCACTGTCAGCCTAAAGGATATTAAAGCTGTCAATAAGATGTGAAATCTCATTCAGATAATAACATGGAAAGATTCTGAAATATCATATTAGCAAACTACGCATTGTGTAATCTAATAATATTAGAATTCGGAGTCGGTGCTGTTGTGTTTATTGCCCAGATAATGGAAAACACATGCATTAATAAAACCTCTAGCTATCAAGCTGGACGAAATCAGGTGAGAAGGAACTGTAAGAAGTGTGCTAGGAAGAGTTGCGAAATTAAAACATAAGCTCCTATTCTGTCTCAGCTGCTTACTTAAAGGGACACTACCACTTACGTAAACTGTAATTAGATTATACTTCTGCATTACAAACAAAACCACTTTATAAAACACATACTGCTGTTTTTTTTAAGTAATTGCATTTAAAAATTAAGGTTTTTACCTCTTGATTCCACTTTGTGTATTTTTCCCATGGTATGGAATTTACCAAAAGCTTTGCTTTGTGGCTCTTGTTTATTTAATCTACAATGAGGTGGAGGAGTGTATATTTAGTTAAGGTGGCAGGAGGGTATTGTTCTACCGGGCTAACGGAGATAAGAGTATAGAGTGTGTATATATATATAATATATATATAGAGTAAAATATTTTCTTAACTAAACACGAGTAAAACAAAACACATGTAAGATATCAGCAACATAAGAACATTACGTTTTTTTGGTGGTAGTGGCCCTTTAAGGCTCGTGTCAGACGAACGCACTGATCACGTCCGTGTTGCCACACATTTTGACGTCCGTCGTAGCATACAATTATGATCAATAGAGCCCCACACACAAAGTACGTCCGCACAGAAGTGGAAGCATAATGGACGCAGCAAATGGACGCAGGTTAGGCAAGAACGTAAAGCCGCTAGAAAGGACATACGGAGTGCGCCACGTCCGCATAGCTTTGTGTATGAGTGATGGAACGTGGTCAGACGGACTGCATTTATACGTCCAGCATTTTTGACGGACAAAATGTTTTTGCATTTTTATTTATTTTCCCTCCTACATCTGTCAAAAATAACGTCAGTCACAAAAACGGACTGTGTGGCCACTACTGCGTTTTCCGTCAGAATGTGCGTCCGTACTGCACGGATGCACAGTCCGTACAAAATGTGCTCATCTGACACCAGCCTAAAAGCGTTAATGTGCTGCGAGGCTATAAACTAGGGATGGGCCGAACACCCCCGTGTTCGGCTCGCATTCGAACTCGAACATTTGAAAAAGTTTGAATTCGAACGCGAACACGATTCGAACGCAATGCAAGTCAATGGGGCTCGAATGTTCTAAAATTAAGGTACCCTCCAAGAGGGCATATATGCAAGATTTTGTCCAAAAAACGTGTATGGGGGTCCGGGTACTGCCCTGGGGGACAGGAAACAACGAAGGGAAAAAAAACCACAAACGTTTTTAACCCTTTCACTGCTGAGTGCTGAGCCATTTCACCGCTGTGCGCTGACCTAATTTTTACCGCTGTGCGCTGAGCTAATTTTTACCGCTGTGCGCTGAGCTAATTTTTACCGCTTTTGCTCACGTTTAAACGCGATTTGAAGCCATGGGAAATGATTAAGCAACATTGAGTGGGTAAAATTACGATCTTAACGCAAACGTTAACACTCACTTGCGTGAGCATTAACATTTTCTGCGGTGTTCACCGCATATTTGTAACGATTCCCCAGGACAGACCTGGTAGGATCCCTGGTAACAGACCTCTAACCCTCTGATCCTTAGGATGGTCGGGACCACTAAACTTAACCTCTAGCAGCCACACAGGCCAGAGAGACAGCACCAGCAATATACACCACAGACTGAGATCAATATAAGTTTGTACTGCACTATAGTGTATGGCAGGATGGAAGCGCACCAGCAATAACAAGCAACGGAATATACCAGACAGGGGCACAGAGCGAGATTAGTTGATATAACAAAACCAGGTCAGCAACGTTTAGGCACTTGTACTGCGCTACCATATGTGGCAGGATCTGTAGCACACACCAACAGTAACAAACAGCAGATATACCAGACAGGGGCACAGAGCGAGAGTAGTCGTTATAACAAAACCGGGTCAACAACGTTTAGGCACTAGTACTGCGCTACTGTATATGGTGAGAACAGGAGGCAAACAGAACGGGCAGGGAGTACACAGAGAGAATAGTCAAATGGCAGGCAAAGTCGGCAACAGATCGTGTCCTCAGAACAAGCAGGGTCAGTAACAAGTATACAAACGGATTCGGTAAGCTAGCGATGCGGGAATGAAACTCCACGGCAAGGCAAGGTGTACAGCGCGTGCTCCTGATTTAATTGTCCCGGTGTCTCACTCACAGCTGCACCGGGGTCCCCCCGATCGCCACCCGGGGCCCTGGGTGTCACAATATTACAATCCATACGCAAACGGGTTAAGTAACCAAATTTGTAAGAAGAATAATTAATGCAGCATATGAATCCTCACATTGCTGCGCATTTAGCATCGCTCCCTCTACACTAATAGCGTATCTTCTCAGAAACTGCACACAGCACGCCGGTGTATGCAGCTTCTAACAGCGTGGGAGACAGGAGGCTGCGCTTTTTGATGGATCCAGGAATAAGGTGAGTATTAGAAAAAAAAAAAAGTTTTATTTTATGTACCCAGGGACATTTAAAAACTACCTTGGATTTTATTTTTTTTAAAATGTGTTGCCTCACCTTAGCCTGGTGGTCAGTGCTGGCTCCCTGAATCCTGGTTGTGGAGGGGGGGTCTGCCGAGGCCGCAGGTGCAGTGGCTCCCTCCCTGCGCCGCCTCTCTGCCACTTGCACCCGGCCAGCCCACACAGTCGCAGCTCTGTCATCCGGCGGCTGCATGCTCCTCAAGGGGGTCCTTGGGAGGCCCCGGCAGACAGCCCTTTACAGTGCTTGATTAGAGGGCCGTGTCTGCCTGATGTTTTAGCAACAAGAATGTTTTATCCCATAGGCTTCAGTGTTAAAAATATTCCCGTTTTAATTCAATATCTAATAAACCATTGCTTATAATATTCTGCAGTAAAGAGTCTCTTTTCTTTTAGATTTTTTCAAATTGTTTTTTTCGAACTTTTGGCGAACATCGCACCGGTCACCGGTTTTTGACACTGAAATTTAGCCCCGAGCCACACTCGGGAATACCGGCAGGGAGGTTAATGAGCACCTTGCAGATGAAGAACAAACTGTTCCAACCAGCTCATTCTTCATCTGTGCCTGATGTTATTCAGATTTTTCAGCAGAATCACACATAAAGCTAAGTACACTGAAAAAAAGTAATTCTTACCTCAGATCCTATGGTGGAGAGAGCAGCGAGATCCACCACTTCATCTCTCTATGGGCATCTGAACACTGGGAACAAATAGTTTCCTGTGTTCCTCCATGAATCCTTCCACCATCCCTGTCTGACCTTACTCATGTGAGAGATTGTGTCTGTAGCAATGGAGTTTTATGGATTCCTGGAGCTGATAACACCACTGCGCTGGTATTATCCACAGGCAGCTCAAAAGTATCACCACTTGAGCGGCTGACAAAGGACGCTAAGGCCGGGGTCTGACGAGCGTCTTTGAGAGCGGAAGGAACGTCCGTGAGTGGACGTCTTTCCACTCAGACTCCCGTCTGGCCATCTCGCTGAGCGCAGTCAGTGCTCTCAGGCTCGATGCCCCTATGGGAGGATTGCGCTTTGCAGCTCCGGCAAACGCGTGTCTAGCGTTTTGACAGGGAGGCTTTCTGCACGTCCGCTTGTAGCACGCGTATTTAGTGCGTACGCTACAGCGTGTGACCGGCTAAGTCGAAGCATCACAAAATTGCGATGGACGCCAAGAGGCACGTCAGTACAGTTGCACCTGTGCGCTCGTCTGACCCCAGCCTATAAGCGTGTGACAAATGGAAAGTGGCTGACATACAAGTTTCCATTTGCATCTCCCTTTAAAATCCACATTGTGCTCTGGCCCCAGATGGGCCAAGGTTGCTGACCCCTGCTATAAGCCATTAGCAGCTCCATATTTCCAGCTGTGTTACAAGTAAACCACTATATGTTAGCAGCTTGACTCGTAATATAAAGGGCTGTTAACAGACATCGGCAGTGGTGCTGCCGCTGGTACTGTCTCCTGGAGTCCACAGGACTCCATAGAGACTTGCATGAGCCCTGTACAAGAGCAAGTACGCAGCGTTGTGCAGAGCTGGTGGAAGGACATTCCTTCTGCAAGCATGAAGAGGAAGCAGCAGACTCTACTGTCCTCTGTATTATCGGACCACGGGTCAGTATATAATTTAATGTACTTTTTTAAGTGTTAAGTGATCTTAGCAGAGTCTAAGACTCAGTCGTTGCTCTTCTGTTTTGCTTTGTTTTTTTATACCAACTCAAGTCAATAAAAACAATAGATCGTGGAATAGCTCATTATTCTCCAGCTGCCTGCAAATTACTGTTTTCTATAGAAAGTATAAGAAGAATTAATCTACGAAAATATTGCACAGATTTCCAATAAAGTTTCTCCTTTTTCATGCTGACCTGGTGCAACAGGTCCTTTTCTTCTTTTTGTGGTTCTTCCTCATTGGCTGCCCTGGAACATTGAGCATGTTGGGCGGATGCCCCTCTGTATTTGTATTTGTATGAAAAGCCACTGTGGATGCTTCAGCAGAATTGCCAGAAAGGAATGTGGAAAAATAAGGTAGGTTTTAAACTAATTTTTGAGTTAAAAATGGTTGTGGAAACGTGAACTGGGAACATTTAAAGAATGAGCAGGGTACTCTGCCAAGACCAGGAAGGAGTCCTCTTCCTGTTCAAGAAAGACTTACCATATGTTTTTTATAAACTCTTTTTCTTCTGGAGCTTATGGGGAAAATAACCAGTGCCCAGAACCAGAAGCCATATCGCTATTCAGAAGCGATGAAAGAAATGACTGCCAAAGCTTACAGCAGCTGCATGGCATTCACATCCTTGTCCCCGGGTACCAACCTATGCATGGCCTGATCCGCTGATCATTCTCCGTTCCAAAAGCTCGGGCAGCTTCGCCGAGCCTGACAAAGCAAGATATTGTCTGGTGTGTGGTCACCTAATGGTCGGCCATCCGAATACAGAATGTATATAGAGCATAAGCAATTGATTTGATGTCAAGTGGGTAAAGGTTCAGGCTTATAACTGCAACGTCTAAAGCCACTCAATGGAGAGGGTGAGGTAACTAATGATGGGCCGAACACCCCCGTGTTCGGTTCGCATTCAAACTCGAACACCCGAAAAAGTTTGACCGCGAACTCGAACACAATTCGAACACCATGCAGGTCAATGGGGCTCGAACTTTTGAAAATTAAGGTCCCCTCCAAGAGGGCGTATATGCAAGATATTGGCCATAAAAGGTGTATGGGGGTCTGGGTACTGCCCTGGGGGACAGGAAACAATTAAAAAATTTTTTTAACCCTTTCACTGTTGAGTGCTGAGCCATTTCACGGCTGTTTGCTGAGCTAATTTTTACTGCTTTTGAGCATGTTTAAACGCGATTTGAAGCCATGGGAAATGTTTGACCAACAATGAGAGGGAAATGTTTGACCAACAATGAGAGGGAAATGTTTATGAATCCCATAGGCTTAAATGTTAAAAATATTCCCATTTTAATTCAATATCTATTAAAATGTTTATTATTATATTCTGCAGTAAAGAGTCTCTTTACTTTTAGATTTTTTTTAGGATCTTTTAAGCATTTTCTGGAATTAGTTTGAAATATTTTTTTCCCCTCGAACTTTCCGCGAACGTCCTGAAAAGTTCGAAGTTTGCGAATTTTCCAACAGCCGATGTTCGAATCGAACTTTGAACCGATTCGAACCGGCAGCCCATCCCTAGAGGTAACCCCTTAAGGAGCAATGACAAAAACTGTTCCATCATAAATGCTTTGACTTAAAAGACCCTTGGTCCTTAAGGGGTTAAATACTCTGCCTAGTATGGCTGTTTATTTAAATGAAAAAGAATCCCTGTATAGCACTGGAACACGCGTTGGTGCTTTACATGATAAATACATTATAAATCTACAGCCCATTGAAAACGGAAATAATAATAAACATAGTATTAACACAATGCTAACTATATTTAAAATACATGGAATTACCATCTCATTGCAGGGTGATTTACAAAACTGTCTTTTCTGCGTAAAATGTTAATGTAGTTCTGAGAATTAAATAGGTGTTTATGCAAATTTCAGCTCTGGAGGTCGT
Source organism: Leptobrachium leishanense (assembly GCA_009667805.1). Taxonomy (NCBI): domain Eukaryota; kingdom Metazoa; phylum Chordata; class Amphibia; order Anura; family Megophryidae; genus Leptobrachium; species Leptobrachium leishanense. The sequence continues at coordinate 45,770,357 of CM019069.1, forward strand.
CTATTCTAAATTAGGGATCATCGCAGTGAGAGATAACTATTACAGGAGGAGGTTTCCTTCACTGGTTTTGCTCCATAATATTCTTTGTATTCCTCGTACACACGGCTTCTGCCTCGATTTAAATAAAGTGTGCGTTTGTAGTGATGAAAAATACACATTGTGACAAGATTAGAGATTTATAAAAATTGCACACCCATGGATTGGAGTTGCCAGGTTTTAATGCACTTTAAAACGAATGGTTTGACGTAATGTGTCAAGAGACCATGGAATAATTAGAGCAAAGTAATGGCGGAGAAGGAATCAAGGAATCTGGTCATTACTGATGCACATTAAAGCCTGGAAGTGAGTATATTATCAAGTTTAATACATGTGCTCAACTAACTTGTTTTTTCTGACGCCAAAAAATATCCAAAAATATGATAATTTATTAAGATATTGAAACATAACTACAGGACCTGTGTTCTCTTCTAGCATTCCATGAGATGTATGAAATAACTGGAAAAAGCAGTTCCTGCCATGGTTTCTTTGAAAGATTAAGCTAGAGCAAATTGCATAGGAATAATTACATATACATTCATTCAGGGGCTGCTTTCCATAATTTTAGGACCCCTTAATGAACCACTGGTCTGGGCCCAGTTTCATCAGGTGTCCATTTCAGTAGCCTACTAATAAAACATTTTGTCTTCTTTCCTGGTTACCTTACTTTACAATGAGTGGGCTAAATCCCTAGTGGTCCAGCAAGGGGATAAATAGTGTTCCCTGGTGGGAAACTGGTTGCATCTCTACCTGGTGCAGACCATACTAATCACTCCCTTAGTGATGAGTCAAAGGACTCTTAACACAGAGATGACTTGACCCACTGGGAAATTTGCTAGTATCTTGTTGTGCCAGTCCCGGGTGGCAAGGAGGGGTCCCTACAACTGTGGCACTTAAGCTGCACAGGGTTTGTCAAAGGCTAAGGGCCCCTTGGAGCAACTGGGCCCCTAAAAACAACATGGGCTCCCTACCCACCGATGGCTGCCTTGAGTCTAGCCCTAAAAAAAACAAGTATGGGAACCCTCCAAGATTTTGGCTACTCCAATATGTTGCACTTAATCCAACACTCCACATGTCAATTTGATACCAATGTTTAAACATAAAGACAGACTGAGATTAATGGAATGCCTATCATAGTTGCAATCCATATCATATATTTCAGGTGACTTTACATGGAAACATATGATCAAAACCTAATAATAAAAGATTCTCAATGTTCGTGACCAAAAGGGAATTCTGTTCCCCTGGGAAAAAAATGGTGGAGAAACTGTGTTCCCAAGCATTCACACTCGACTGCTGTATGTCTTTATGAAATCTCAGCTCTTACCCCAGTAGATCTAGGTTTTGAGGAAGTCCATGCCGAGCTTCGGCACGCTCCTATCCCTATAAGGCCGATAGACAGAGAACCCAATCATTCCGATCGCTTTATGCCCTATGTAGCCTACGTTGGGCAGAGCACCTTATTTTAAGATTAATTTACATGTAGATGAAGCCTCCGTTACGTGTCTGAATTCAAGGACAGACTGTACTCTCACAGACATGTGATGTGATGTGGAAGCTGATGTTGGGTAGAGTTGACCTCATTTAGCTGGACAGCGAGTCCTCCGTAAGTTTAGAAACCCTCGGTGGATTTGAATGCCATCTCTGTTGACACCGGCAGGATCTCAGGTATCTAGGGAACATGACGCTGTCACGACTGCCGAGCTCGGGCTGAGATGACTGTCACTTAAAATTATTAATATTTCTATTCAGGCCAGCTTTGGCCTCTGTGAAACATTCAAGGACCTTTTTTTTTTAAAAAACCTTTGAAAATAACTCCTGTCTCATTCACAAAGTGGCTGATTCCATCGCTCTAGTCCTTTATCGCAGCATTTACTGATTAAGAACATTCTTTACAGAAAGGATCATATAAGGGGTTATTCAAATTTTGGTGCTCTTTCGTTCGGCGCACTTCAGCAATTCAAGTTTGCTGATCCTGCGGTGAATTCAGTAGTCACTGCACAGTCCCCGAAGTGCGCTGTATGGATCTGCCAAACGCCGCCGATAAACCAGCCGAACGCAGCCGATAAACTTGGGAATTCAGCTGGCGATCCGTCGAACGCTGCCAAAAAAAGGCGATCAGATGCCAAACAGGGGAAGAAAAAAAAATCCTAATTTTTAAAGGCGTTTAACCCCTTCACTGCTGAGCCATTTCACCCCGTGTGCTGAGCTCATTTTTCCCATTTTAGCTCATCGTATTTAAACGGGATTTGAAGTCACGTTTTATTATACGACCCAGTCAGTGCGCCGGGAGTGGGGTAAAAAGCAGCATCTGGCTTCCATGAAGTCAGATGGCTGCGGGACCCCGTTGGAGAGAGGTGAGTAATAATCAGGAGAGCCCGCTTAGCGGAAGACGTGTGGGGAACGTCCTCCGCATGCAGCGGGAGACTCCCATGACGCTCCTCACACGTCTTCTGCAGGAAAAAGGTTAAAATAAATTAACCTCAAGAGAGGCTCTTAGAGAGCCGATACGTCGGGTATAGCTTACAGTATTTTTTTAGTATGTGTATTTAATAAAGCATATTTTTTTTTAATAATTTTTTTGAAGCCCTCGACTATTTGCTCTAAAACAAAAGTAAAGCATAAAAATAAATAAGGTCCTATGAATAATAATAAAAAGGTCTGTTACAGAATTAAAAAATAAATAAATAATAATCGGAATCCAAAAGTGAAACGCTGTTTGCAAAGAAACTGCAGAACGAAAATGTCTGGAATTTACATATAAGATCCAATGAATGATAATAAAAAGGTCTATTACAGAAAAAAGAAAAAAACATTTAAAAAAAAATCCCAAAAAATGCCTAAAAGATCCAAAAAAATCTATACATAAAGAGACTTTTTACTGCAGAATATTAGAATCAACAGTTTTTTAGATATTGTATTAACCCCTTAGTGACCAGGCGGTTTGACACAAATCCATCCTTTAGTGACCGCTGCTGTTTTTACGTTTCTGCTCTGTTCGTGTTTAGGTCAAATTTTCCTCTTATTCGTTTATGCAACCCACACATATTATACACCGTTTTTCCCGCCATTAAATGGACTTTCTAAAAATAACATTATTTCCATCACATCCTATAATTTACTATAAAACAAAATATGAAATATGATGAAAAAAATGGTAAAAACACACTTTTTCATAATTTAATCCCCAATATCTACAACCGCCAAAAAGGACCCCAGCTAAATAGTTTCAAAATTTTGTCCCGAGAATAGAAATACCCAATTTTTACATGTTTTTGCTTTTTAACCCCTTCACTACTGAGCCAGTTCACATGTGCGCTGAGCTCATTCTGATCGTTTGCCCGTATGCCCATTATTTTTAGATGACAGCCTAGGTCCTATTTAACTAACTCCCCCAGACAAAAAATTCAAAAAAAATATATATATATATATATTTATTATTATTTTTTTATTTTTTTTGTTTTAGCTTTTTTTACACCAAACCTAGTCATGTTTAGTATTATTGGAAAGGCCATGATCCTCTAGCTGCCACGGATCGGGCGATAAAGGGATCCAAAGGATCCCCCTATCTCCCCTTGGCAGCTAGGGGGTTAACTGGCCCACTGATATCCTCACACATATGGTGCGGATGTCAGTGGGTGTGGGGGGACCAGGAGGCCTGGCTGACATCCAATGTCAGCCACCTCCATGTTTAAATTGCGACTCCGCGCTGATTTGCGCCGAGTCACGATCCGGCAGCAAAACTGTTAACTTTATACACCACTGAAAAGGGGAGACCCCTTTCCAGTGATGTAAAAAGTAAGTTTCTAGCTGCCAAAGGATCCCCCTTCCACTTCCTGGTTTTAATGCCGGCGCCGGGGGGTGCCTGCCGATGACGTCACCACGCAGCATGGTGACGTCATCGTGCTCGCCAGCCCCTCTAAAGCAGAGGGGCAGGCTTCCTCCCTGCCAGATCTCCGTTGGAACCAGCAGGGAGGTAAGTATTCGGGCGGGAAGGAGGTTAGGAGCCGCTGACGTACTATGTACATCTGCGGGTCTAAGGGAGACCCGTGGGCAGGACGTACATAGTACATCAGCGGTCCTTAAGGGGTTAAAACACAAATATTTTTAACATTGAAGCCTATGGGATTTGCCTGAATAAACCTGTTGAATGAAACCACGAAACAGCAGAGCAATTCGGCAACTTTTCACTGCTGGTTTTTGTTCTCTGAATAGACGAAGCATTGCTTCTCTGGGGATTCACTGCCCTCGAACAGGCACCGAACAGGCACCGTATGTGCAGGCAATTCGCCAACCTTTGGCGAACTGCCTGCTCTCTGAATAGCCGAATGGCCAGGAAAGGTAACCGTTTCACTGTTCGGTTACCTTTTGGCCACAACTCGGATCTCTTTGAATAACCCTGTGAATATTTATATATTAGAGGAATAGATATTCAAGCTACAGCAATGCGACATAGAAACTAAAAGGAAGACCTGTACACGTTTTAATTAGTATGTCTTTCTCTGGGTATAAGAATGGCATTTTTTTTAAGTAATTGCTACACTTTAAAAGCTCTGCACAAATTTAACATAATGAACAGAACTTTTTAAATTGCATCATGATTATTAAAAAAAGAAACAGTTTATTCATTTAATTGGTCAGTTTTACGTTGAAGACAAAAGCTCCCGATTTCTACGTTTCCTAAACGAGCAATAAACCTTAATAGTCTTGAAGAGATGCTTAAACATTGGGAAATGGGAACAATGAGGCCCTTCTATGCACAACGTTCCCTGTACCAAAAAGAGTTAAATAAAGACTAGTCCTCTCCAGAAAGCTCTGTGTGAAAAAACAACAAACAGCCTCTCAGCTAAAGTAATATAGGACGGATTGCCTCTGCGTTTTTCAAAATTGCCTTCTGTGAATTAAATATTTAAGAAACTGGCTGTGCACTGGCTCATGCCCAATTCCTGTTAGCTACACACACTGCAGCGCTGCACACACTGCAGCGCTGCACACACTGCAGCGCTGCACACACTGCAGCGCTACACACACTGCAGCGCTGCACACACTGCAGAGCTGCACACACTGCAGAGCCACACACACTGCAGAGCCACACACACTGCAGAGCCACTCGAAGGGCACCACTTTTACACACAGTGATGCTCCTATGAGATCTCGTAAGAAGAAATAGAACGGGCTCTATTACATTCTATGCGCAATTTTTTGCACGCATCGTCCAGCGTTATTGCGCGAAAATTAACGCGGCATTCCGAGCCGAACCCATTTTCTCATCCGTCAAAAAATAACGTTCATAAAAATGATGCGCAAAACGAAGTGTAATACGCGCGCAGTAACGTAGCACACGTAAATCGGTGAGCGGACTGTTTTTTTCACAGGATTCAGCCAATCAGAATTAAGAACCTTAATTGACATCAATGTACCTTAATTGACTCACTTACGTTTTTGCGCCTGTCAAAATAAATCTGAGTATACATGCTGCAGCAATAAAAAAAATATGCACGAATTCACAATTTTTTTTGTTTGGGTATGTGTAGAATGTGTAACTATACTGTGCTGTATTTTTTTTTTTTCGTGCTGGTGTTTTTCGTTTCGGCCAGAACGTTTAGATTTGCAGTTACCACCAGCTTTTCAAAGACGTTAAAATTATGCGCGCAAACGTCGTTCGTAAAAAGATGCGCATCGATTGAAATACCATCCGCATACCAACGCACAAAGGAATTTGCGCTCACAATGTTAAGTATAGGACATGCACAGTTCATCACGCTCGCGCAGGTCCATCTGCGTTAAATGATAACGCGCATCGTTTGCGCGAACGTTGAAATACGACGTTCTGCGCAAATGGTTTTGCACTCGCGCAAATGCGCATTTGCGCGCGTGCAAAACAAATGCGCGAAGAATGTAATAGGGCCCAACATTTTTTATTTCTTTCATCCTGTTTGTGCAATGAATGGAACAAGAAACAAAACGCAGGATAATATATCCCAAAAAATTGCAAATATATAGGACAAGTGGCTACTCTCAGGAATATTTGACCAAAAACATTTAGCCCTGCTGCATGAACATAAGCTGTAACAGGATTACTTGTGCATCATAAACAAAACCACCTCATAAAACACACGCTGCTGTTTTTGTTCTTTGTTTAAAGTAATTACATATAAAATAGAAAAATAAAGTTAGTTTTTTTTATCTCCTGTTTCCATTTCGTGGCTTTTTCCCATAATGCAAGATTTACCAAAATCTGTGCAAAAGTTATATTTTACATCTGTGGTTTAGCTTCTACAGTATTTAACAGTTTGTGGAGTGGAGGAATGAATGTTCAGATAAGGCTACAAGGGGTCTATTGTAATGTCCAGGCTACCCAAGGTAAGAGATGGCAGATGAATGAGATATGACAAGGAGCTTAAAATACTTCTAATCTACCCCCTGGTGATGTCATTTGAATACATCCCACACAATGCAATGATGTGAGCCGGCTGCCTGGACGTCAGCCCCATAGAGCTCATTCTATGGCCAGAGCCACACAGTGAGGAGCAAGTGATGTAAAGATGCAGTGCGGGGGGGGGGCAGTTTGCAACACAGTAGATCACACAATGGATGCACCCAGTGACACATAGAGTAAAATATTTTCTTAACTAAACATACATAAGAAAAACAAAGCACATGTAAGATATCAGCAACATACCGGCTGGGTGGAGTAGTACCGGCTGGGTGGTGTAGAGGTAACATCACTGCTCTGCATGGAGAGAGCCTGTGGAGTCATGGGTTCATTCCCAGCGAGCAACCTCTCCAGTAAGTGTCCTTGGGCAAGACACCTAACGGTACATACTCACCACCCAGGACATACTTGAAAACGAGAGAAATCTCAATGTATCCTTCCTGGTAAAAAAGCTTTCTCAAAATAAACACATTTCATTTTTGGAGGTAGTTTCCCTTTAAAAAAAGAAGATACTTTGAGTGCAGCAGAGTCCTCAACGTCCAGAACGATTCCACTAGGAACCCGGTTTCATGGTTGCACTGTTTGATTTGTGACATGTGGTATTTATCACAGATGTGGCTGCATTTTTCTATCCTATCTGTGCTATGTTAGAGCCCTCTTTGCCTGCTCACAGCTGGCACTCATGATGATCTAAGGACAGCCCATGCTCAATTTGCAAAAGCCACCATCAGCTTGGGCAGACTGTTATGGGATGCTTGGCAATGGAAGTTATTTTTTTTTTTTGTGAGGATTTTACCAGGAAGGAGACATTGAGATTTCTTTCGTTATCAAGTATGTCCTGGGTGGCGAGTATGTACCGTTAGGTGTCTTGCTCAAGGACACTTACTGGAGAGGTGCTCTTGCAGGGATTCAAACCTGTGTCTCCACAGTTATAGAGCAGTGATGTTACCTCTACTCCACCCAGCCGGCATATTTATCCCTTATATTCCTTCATGGGAATTGCATTACCTCGGTTTCTTTGGCTGATGATGGGTGGGAAGTTCATATTAATGGTTACTGGAGAAAAAAAACTATAGGATTGCTACATTTGTACAGAATACAGATGGTCAGTTTACCTTCCTTTTGATGTCCATGAACTGGGCAAATATCAGGGACCAGTAGAAGGACAGGTCAACAATATAATAGTAATGCAGGTCAGGTGTTAATTGCTGGAAAACAGAAAGCAAAAACGAATCAATAACCGTAGAAATAAGTAACTGCCGGTAACATTCCAGATATTGGATAATAGTCACAGATTATCATTTTGTAGCAACAGCAAGAATATGCACAACATACGCCATGTTTCAGAAAAAATGGTAACTACAGAAAAAAATGCTACATCTTGAGCAATCACAATGGAAAGGAACAAAAACAAAACGACAGGTTGGGCACCTTTTCCCAGAAATCTCAGAAATGCAGAATTTTCTGAGTCTTTTAAATGTCTTGTTTACATCACAGATGATGTGGCTGGTCCTGCTGCTTGCCGACGCTCCTCCAAAGGCTGCAGCACTGCAAGATAGAATCAAATTTCCTCACCCTGCGGTGAATTCAGCGTTCACAGCAGGGTTCCCGAAGTGCAGGGAACGGACCCGAAAATCCACGGCAACACCGTCGCAATACCGCCGAACTCGAAAAACGGATCTGATACAATCCGAAGTATCGGATCACTCGATCCGACGCAAAAAAACACGCCGTACACATGTGGAAAAAATTATGAGTCGCTGAACACAGCGCAGGCCAGCAGCCGGAAAAAGCTGACAAATGGGGTAAAAAAACAAAAACAAAAAATATTGAAAGTGTCAAAATTGAAACGCTGTTTGCGAAAAAGAACACTCAACAAAAATGCCTGGAATTTACATATAAATTCCTATGAATGATAATAGAAAGGTCTGTTACAGAAAAAAGAAACAAAATTCACCAAAAAATCTCAAAAAATGCCTAGAAGATCCTAAAAAAAATAAAAATCAACGAATAAGGAAACTTTTTACTGCAGAATAAAATAATAAACGGTTTATTAGATATTTTGGATAAAAGCGGGAATATTTTTAACATTGAAGCCTATGGGACCTGAATAAATCTGCCGAATTAAATCACAGAAGAACAGCGCATTTTGGCAACTTTTCACTGCTGTTCGGCGTTCTCTGAATAGATTAACCATTTCTTCTCTATGATGATTTCACTGCCACCGAAGATCGCCGTATTTTGCTGGCAATTCCCCAATATTTGGCGAATCGCCAGCTTTTTGAATAGCTGAATGGCTATGAAAATTTAACGTTCGGTGCAATTCGGTGGCCAGTTTGGCTCTCTTTGAAGAACCCCTTAATAAGTGCAGGAGGACATGTGGCACTCTGTGTTATATTATACTGCATGTACATTGCTGCCTGGGAATGAATATGTAGCAACGTAAATAATACAACCACAAAATGTGTGTGAAACTACCATTGACATGCAAGGCAGAGGAAAATTTGCATAAAACCTAACTGCTAGAATAATATTTAAAACTTCCAGCATCGACGCATAAATCATTCATAATGTTTCCATACGCAGTTTACAAAACAGAAATAAATAAAATTAATATAAAACATAAAAATGTAAACATAAGCCAAACGTATGGCTTTTATAATCATTTAGAAAGAGAGTCGACCATGCTTGAAATTTGCAATAATAAAACTGAAAGAAACGTGAAGCTCAGAGCTGTGAATTATTAATATATATTATTATGTTCGGGCCTCGGTTTGTCATGGAAACACTTTCAGAAATGTTATTTTCTCTGGCAATGATCATAGCATGCACTTAACTCGTTATTTGAATATCTTTTTTTGTGCAGATGCTCTCGAGTCACTGCTGAACAAATATAGGGGTTTGATGCAGGCGGGTAGTTTTTGTAAAGGGAAAAGGTCATCTAGGGACAAGAAATGTTAAAGAATGGCTTCTTTAGACAAGGACAGTTTCCACAAAGTACTATTAGAGCTTGGTAACAGATGTGCAGCCTTGAGGTTAAATAATTGTCTGTCTAGATACATTTTCTTCATTTATTTTATGTAGATAGATTCTTCTAAAAATTTGTTATAAAATGGAGCAGTTGATTATTAACCCCTGCTGACCCCAACTGCTTTTTTTTGCCTACAGTGTTAAAACTCACCTTTAGTTCATCTCAGTGCTGTCCCCTTCTTACTTCCAGTTTCCTGTATTTCTGGTCATCTACCTACAGGAAGTAGCTAGACATCAGCCTAATTGATGAACGGTATGTGCACTGCTAGTGTCCACACAGCCAGATGATCATTAACCATTTATTTGGGTGGCGTTTGTTCAATCAGACTCCTCCTTCTTAAAATTATTTTTATATATTTATTAAGTATTTTACCAGGAAGGATACATTGAAATTTCTCTCGTTTTCAAGTATGTCCTGGGTTCAAGAACATTGAATTGTTACAGTCGTTACAGAAATACAAAATAATAAAATGCAAGATATTAATAAAACAACACAAATATACAGATTAACACAGAAAATAAATATGTAAGAAAAATATTCACTACGTTACATGTTTACAGGTGCATTCTGTATTGAGGTATGTTAATAGAGATCTCTTAAGTGACTTTAGACTGGGGGAAGATTTGATGGCGTCTGGAAGGTTATTCCATAACTGCGGCGCTCTTTAGGAAACTGAGGATCGAGCCACTTTCTTTTTGTATTGTGGTATTGTAAGTAAGGCTGGGGTCAGATGAATGCAGTGCGAACGTGCATTTAGGTGCATTTTATTACGGCCGTGGTAGCAGCAAATGATGTCCAACGCAGGCCCACACACGAAGTATGGCCGCACGAAAGTTCGGCCGCCCAACGCAAGCGGCAAATGAACGCATTTTAGCAAGAACGTCGAACCGCTAGTACTTACGTACAGAGTGCGCTGCGTCCGCATAGCGGCGTGTGTGCGTGATTAGGAGACGTCCGACGCTGCTCATGTCCGGCCAACATAACGTCCAGACACCCAAAGTTTCCTGGTTTGGATCCATAAAAATCACGGTCGAAATTGCGCATTGTATGACCGCTGTCGCGTCTTCCGTGAAAAAATGTGTTTGGACGCATCGGCGCACTTTTTGATGGTAGACATGAAAAATGCATTCGTCTGACCCCAGCCTAAGGTGCAGGACCTGGATCAGAGGTTATAGGATGAGGGAACTGCTGGGGGAAGCAGTCTATTCAGGTAGGGTGGTAGCTTCCCAGAAAACCTCTTAAACACCAGGTTGGAAAGGTGAAGGGTCCGTCTAGATTCCAGCGACGGACAGTTTAGCTCTTTTAACATGTCAGAATGGTGGGTCATGTAGCTACATTGTAGCACAAAGCAGCAGAATGAGTTATACAATGTAGTAGGTTTATGAAGGTGCGTTTGCGGGGCAGCTGCATACACTACATCAATAGCCGGTATAAGCATTTACATCTTCATTTTATTGTCATATTTACAAATCCATCAGGTTATAACAAGTATTTTAAGGTTGCATGTGTGTAAGTATTAACTGGAACATGGGGGAAAACCCAAAAATATGGGCTGAGATGGCCTATAACTAAGATATTTTATTAATGAAAAACAGAGAAACTCTCAATTTTCATCAAGATTTAATAAGTTATACCCTAATAGTATACAGGCAGTAGCATACTAAGGGGGTAGCCAGAAGGGTGACCATGTCAGGAAGGGCAACAACGGGCAATCAACTGTCCGGGCAAGCATGGTGGTATTGCACACATGGCACAATGATACATGTTGTGCATGCGTGGTGACGAAGCACAGTGCATGCATTTTGGTTGTGTTCAATGGCATATTATACGTTGTCTTTTTACATTGTGTGGCAAAAAGGCACATTTCGCACCTGTATACATTGGACTTAAAATGTCGAACGTAGGAGCAATTGACCACCCGTCTTCATTCGCCTATGATCTTAGGCTTTTTTGTTTTGGATAAACGCAGTCTCGGAAGTTCTTGAGTTTATCATTATGGGAGAACTAGGGGTCTAGTCGAGCAGGAACGTGTGGGAACACTATTCCTCCACTATTTTTGCAGGGTTCAACACAATATAAAGCTTTTACTCATGAGTTCAATCACATGTTTCTTTGCTAAGTAACAGCAAATTCATGATTTATTATATATTTTCCCCTAAAACCGAGCATATACACATAACTATATATACTGTATATCATATATGACATACATTAATGGGGGGGGGGTGGCAGAAATCTTGTTAAGTTTCCACACTTATTTTTTTTACGCCTTTACCCCGGGGAGAATATTTCTTCTCTTATTAGAAGCAGTTAATAGCGCATGGTCTGAGAAGTGAGCGGAGTTCTTGCCGATCGATTCTTGATCACACAGAGTTTTAGTGATCTCTCGCATTGACCTCCAGAAGGAAAATGCTGCCTTCAATTCTCCAACCGGCAATGGCTGGCAAACAGTCCTTGATAATTGCCAAGTTTAGCTGCTGATTGCCAGGCTTGAGGGCTGAGCTATTTTCTCACAGCTGGGCTTTTGCTACTGCAGGAAAGCTCATTTGTTCTCGCATTCGCTATCTCCAGTAACCGAGGCTGCCCTTCTTTAGTATGCATGTATATTAGATCAGGTGTAAAGCAGAGTCATTTAAAACAAAAGTCATAGCAAATGGTTTGAAAGCGGCTATAGATCTAGAAGATGCCCTGTTTACTGCAACAGCAATAAACACAAGGTTTTCTGGAGATATTAACACTTTATCATTAGGACATATCACAAAGGGCAATAGAGAAGAATGCAGCTCGCAATTCCTCATTCATGGAGTTGCTTGTTTCATTAGATCAATGTCTGTATGCTAAAAACAAAGTAAATCATGACAAAGACACTGTTACCAGCACATCCAAAGCACTCGGCATTTAATCGCTGTTTAATCCATTGCTGGGTGAAGGGTAGCCTGTAGCTACAGATTGTGTCAGGCTTAGTTACAGAACTTGAATTTAAGTTTTCCATTGGCATTAGCTTCATTGCTTTTAGAACATCGTGGAAGCAATGTCCATTTGGCAGCTCACAAACCCTCTCTAGGTACTGTGGTATAGCTACTGGACATACAAGTTATTGTTTCAGTATTTTTCTTTATTTGGGCAGCCACAACACATGCAGAGGAGTCGTTTCAACAAAAATATAATAAATATAAAGTAAAGCCTACTCCTCAAATAGATTCTAACTAAACATTTGTTATACCTAACTATGGTATTGGGCAGCTAAGCCGCTTACCAATAATGCAGAACAAAAGTGAATATACATAACTTCAGGTCTATCCTCCATCTCTACTGCACCCAACACAAAGACTGACTGTCCCACAGGGAACCACAGCTCCTATATGGTCAGGGCAGGCCAATAACCCTATAGGGGGAAAAGAGCTTTTTCCATCTGCCTGCCAATAAACCTATGGTCTATTAACCTGCCCCTAATCACCCTGTCACAGTACACATACATGGGAAGGAGCCATTGGAGAGAGAAAGGATGAAGATTTGTGTGAGAGCAGGGGTGAGGGAGGAGAAGAGTGGAGGTATTAGATGTGAGGAATGGGGTCAAGCGGGAACGTAGTGAGATGTGAGGAGGACAGTAAGGAATTGACCTCCTCCTCAGCGGTTGGGAGGAAGTGGCAGAGGGTAGCAGAGGGCGATTCTGGGAGTGTGCGGTCATTGATTAGGGGGACCTGCTTAGAGTAGGTTACAATCTAGAGGAATTGGGGTGGAGGAAGACAAGAAAAATTATATTGGTCGTCAGGCTCACTAGCACTAGTGTTACAGAAATGGTGAGGGGCATAGAAGTGAAAACCTACCATGATGTGGGGGAGGAGAGGGATTATTCAGTATCAGCAATGTCATATGCTAAATTACCGATGAAGAGATGGGTTTGAGATATATCTTGAAGGGCCGAAGGTTAGAGGAGAGTCTGATGGGCAGGAGGTAGATCATTCCAGACGACCAGCATCACCCTAGAGAAGCCTTGGAGGAAGCGAGTTAGCAGTGCAGGTCATAACGGAGGACAGATGGAGGTTGTCTGCAGTCTGGAGCGATCTAGAAGGGGTGTGTATGTGGAGTAGACATGTGAGGAGTGATTCCCTATCAAATGAGCCTGACTTGTGTTAGGTTGTGTTCAGAATGAGTCAAGCAATTAAGGGCTTTGAACATTATATTATTATGATTATCCTTTTAAATATGATAGTAATAATAACAACAAACCATGTAACAGGGGATTTATTAAGGGTAACATGATCATAAAAACGTCTGGATATCTGCATTGATGGGACACCCTGATCATCATGGCCGCATTGATTTAATTTATAGCCATCCACAGCTAATGGATCACATTTACTGTAATTGACATAAAGGCCATATCTGTCTGTATGCTGATAATGCAGTCTAGGAGTGACACTGTGCGAGATAAAGGACACCACCTAGAGTTCCGAACCTTTCATCCCAGCAATTTTTCTGTAAAGGATAAATAAAAGCTGACTATATATATATATATATATAATTATTTTTCATTATTTTTAAAGTGCCAGTGTCGTTCAAGATAAGTAGACAAAAGGATATTACCACAAAACTTAAATAAATTTCAGCAATACATAACATATCAAAGAAAGATGATACAGTTGGATTATATGACCCTGTTCATTTGGGAACAATCTATATGGGAAATAGGGATTTGGAGACAAAAGGGAAGTAAATATATAGCATATATGTTAAACAAAATTTCACATATCTACTTATGCACATTAGATCATTTGCTTCGCTTGGCAGCAGCTAAGACTACTTTATAGAAAATCACACACTCTGTAAGCAATAAAGAACATAGTTCAATCACCTGTAGAACTTGAAAGACATGCAAGGCAAATGGATTACCTGATTCGGGTAGTTGTTCCAGCACTGCCTTGTATTCCAAAGCCAAGGAGTCTAGAAATAAAAGAAAAAAAAACAGTAACATTTAGTGCTATTAAAACAGTAGGGAGAGGAAAACAACAACAGGACAAAACACTTGTTTTTCTCCTCCAATAACAATCTCTGTAAACATGAAAGTTATTTTTTTATACTTAAGTTAAATAACAGCTATTCCTCTGCAAAACACATTCGGGTAATGACGGAAATCATGAAATACCACTGGAACAATTTTATGCAAACAGTAAGACGCATCAGAGCTGCTTTGGCAGCACGAGCAGGGCCTACAACGTATATGGCAGGTATGTTGTGACTGATCAGCGTATATTATTATAAGACTATTTTAGGCTAGGGTCAGACAAGCGTGATTTCTACGGACTGTACGTCCTTGCACACGGACGTACGTCAGTACGGAAGACACAGTAGTGGTCACACAGTCCGTTTTTTTCACTGACGTATATTTTGACGGATGTAGGAGGGAAAATAAATTAAAAAGCAAAACCATTTTGTCCGTGAAAAATGCTGGACCTATAAATGCAGTCCGTCTGACCACGTTCCATCACTCACACACAAAGCTATGTGGACGTTGCGGACGCAGCGCACTTTGTGCGGAGGTTCTAGGGGTTGTACGTTCTTGCCTGCCTTGCGTCCGTTTGCCGCGGCCGTGGTGCGTCCGCAGTTCAGTGCGGACGTACTTTGTGTAACAGGCTCCAATGGACTTTCTTTCATGCTATCACGGACGTACTTTTAGGCGCAATCACGGACGTGAACACTACGCTCGTCTGACCCCAGCCTTAAAGGGACATTCATGTGAGAAGTGTCCCCCTCCTGCCTCGATTGGGTGAAAACACTGGGTGAGGTGGAGGAAGTGTCACCAGCAGCTGAGATTTTGAATTTCCCAGCTGCCGGTACCCAGAATGGTCACTAGCAATGTCAGCACGCAGAGAGTGTGCCGACGTCACGCTTTGAGACCGCCCGCGCAAGTAAACAGTCTCAGAGAGGCAGCCGATAGATCGGACCTGCGCATGTGTCTGCAGCTCCGATCCATCATACTGCACAGGTGCAACTGAACTTGTGTACGTAAAGTGCGCAAGTCCTGTAGCGGTGCTCAATTCGCTAAACAAGTTGCATAGGACTGCAAATTGACCAGAAAGGCTTTGGAGGCTGTCAGTCTCTGCCCAATTAGTTCAGTGCAAAAAAAAGAGAACTATATTTTCAATACAGTGTCCCTTTAAATAATGACGAATTAATTTCCTCGTTTCTTTGTTCGAACCGGATTGTATCTGTATTTCTAAACATGGCAGATCTGTTCTATTCTTCAAACACCATGTTTACTCTTTTGAGGTTGAACCAATGCCAGAGTTTCATAAACTGTCAATTTCATGGTACACTGATAAACGGATACATGTCGTTTCATTCCGCAAAGCATGTTGGTGACACACAGCACTGCACGGTTTACAAAGCAAATGAGTTTTCCTCACTGCAGGGAACATGATCAGGACACAAACACGGTGTAGATTTTCTCTATGTAGCTTTCCTCAGTTTGTAAATGAATATAATTACTTATAACTACATGCATATTTAGACACTTATGGGGAAAAAAACAGATTTACATGTGAATTACAGGAAAATGGTAGTTACCGTCCTTTGCAAAAATATTGGTATAGCACATGCAGCTTTTTAAAAATAATATATGCCTATCGTTATTGTTAATTAACGCTCGTTTTAAATTACGACGATCAGCAAGAGTACAGGTGCAAAACATGCCTGGTTGATGGCCAACATGCCAACATGTCTGCCAAACAGCTATGACAGCCAAGTATCGACTGTTAAATAGCTACGATTCTATTTTAACCCCTTCACGAACAAGTGATTTTAAAAATAGCCTTTGTGTCTCGTACAATAAATGTGATGCAGATAGATAATAAATATGTTCAGATCTCCTGCTTATAGGGATTTGTAGTGATCATAATGAGATTATTAGCAATGCAGCTTCCAAAAAATACCAATAGAACATAAAAATATTATCTGTATGTGTCATAATGCCTGTATATGGAGATTACAGTAACACCTTGTAACTGTACATTGATTTTCACTCATTATAACCCCAGAATCGTATCCCTGTACAGCAGTGAGTGACCCCAGACAGAGCTCTCTCTGCATTTTTCCTTCTCCCTGGCAGCTGTACTGCAACATTAACGTGTTTGAACTTTTTTTTACAGTGATGATTGGGGCTGCTATTTGCAGCTTGTTTTTATTTCTCTGCAGGGTGACTGGAGAGAGGTAAGACAGTGGATTTCATTTCTCCCCAGGGGACATACTAATCCTGCTTTAAAAAGGCATGAAAATTGGGTTTTGATACGCTAATGAGTGCTTTACAATGCATTACAATGCAAAATCGAGATAACTCGATTCTGGTAGTGAAAGGGTTAAATGAGTTGTAGTACATCACAGCATTCCACATTTAACTTCTTCACTACCAAGAACAAGTACATTGAATCTTTAAAAGCACCTGCTGAGTCCACGATATCGAGTTCCCTTGATGTGGTCAAATTTTTTAGTAATTCAGAAGAATTTTGTTTACTGGAAAAAAAACTTCATTTGCACATGGTTCCAGAACATGTTCCCATAGTTGCAGCATCCTCTTTCTTTGTAGCCGAGGTGCTGCATTTCCTGGGATTGCTCTTTGTGTCCATAACTGACACTGAGGCTGTCTGCTTGTAACTGCATCAGAACATACATACTAGGGTGATCTTGAGTGCAGAGGTCGTGTTACTTTATATACAGTTTCTCATTCCTCTGGGTGATATTTTTTGGCATTCTAAAATTCTCATTTCCTTGAGTTCCTACACATTATTTTAGCCATTCTCAGCACTGCACTCTTTTAAACAAAGACCTTGTATACCCCACCTGGAATCTGTTGAAGCCACTCTTCCAACGTAGGCTAGGGTCAGACTGAGGCAGTGCGAACGCGCGTTCTGGCGCACTTAATCACGGCCGCACTAGCAGCAGATGACGGGCAATGACAGCCAATATACGAAGTACGGTCGCACAAAAGTCCGGCCGCGCAACGCAAGTGGAAAATGAACGCATTTTTTCGAGAACGTTAAACCGCTGCTACTGACGTACAGAGTGCGCTGCGGCCGCATAGCAGCGTGTGTGCGTGATTAGGAGATGTCAGACGCT
Organism: Leptobrachium leishanense; assembly: GCA_009667805.1. Taxonomy (NCBI): domain Eukaryota; kingdom Metazoa; phylum Chordata; class Amphibia; order Anura; family Megophryidae; genus Leptobrachium; species Leptobrachium leishanense. The sequence goes on from CM019069.1 coordinate 45,787,972, forward strand.
GCTAGTGTGCGGCCAACATAACGTTCAAACAGCCGGATTTCCCTAGACTTCTTTTTACCCCATCGTCATGAAATACGTCCAGAATTGCGCATCGTCTGACCACTTAAGCGTATTCCGTGAAAAAATGCGTGCGCACGCATCGACGTACATTTTGACGGTGGCCGCAGAAAATGCGCTCATCTGTCCCTAGCCTTAGGGGTTAATATAAATGTATATTATTATTATTTTTTTTTCCTCTTGCTTTAAAGTTTGCAAAAATCACTATACTGTGTGTATAATTAGTGGTAAAGGGTACGGAGTCAAAGCAATATTATAGTTATTTTTCAGTCCTAGAATGATAAGGTTAAAGATAAGGAACATTAACGTTTCACAAGCTTCAGGACACCTGGACACTAATCAAATCCCCTAGGAAACCAGCAAAAGCACAGGGAGGGGTAGAGCTGGGGCAGCTGGTTATGATTGTAGCCATTAACGTTATGAGAAAGCACCATTACAATACAAAGTGTGAAAATACAAAAAATCACTGAAGTGCCATAGGATTTTCAGAATTAAATATGTATATCAATACAGCTGGTGTGATAATTGCTTTATTGCTGTTAATTATGTCACATCATGAAACCTGATATTTCTTTGGTAGGTTTGGCATCACACAGCTCTTCCGATAATTACAGATAAAAGAAATAAAGCGTGTATCTTTAAATGACATCTTCAATTGCCGCAGTAATCCATTAAATGTAATTTTGAATGCAAGCAAGTCACCACCAATCTATTAATCTATTTTGTTTAATATGATCAGCCTGATGTAGGGTTTCATTCCCAAAGCAATGAGTTATGGTACATTAAAAACCAAAACCAAATTATTGGCCAAAAAAGAGAAAACGATAGCTTGAATTGTTTGAAGTAAAGATTTGAAATGGGAGAGTCACATTTGAACCTCAGATATTACTATTACTATTAGTCCTCTTTTCTATTTTTTTAACCCCTTCACTACCAAGCAATTTTTGTTGATTTTTTTATCATAACTGTTATTTGAAACATGGGATGTGACGTTAACAATTAAGTATAGAGTAAAATAGAAGTTTCGTACAAAAATTGTTATTCTGAGATAGTTAAAAAATTAAAATAATGTTAATTTCCTCATTTTTAATTTTCCATGTATTTGTTTATCCTTTACAGAAAGATTGTTGAAATGTAAGAGTCTTGAGCTCTAGATGGTGTCCTTTATCTTACACAATTTCAAATGGGGTCTGCATTATTATCATACATGCAGAAAAAAACCTTTTGTGCTAGATACAGTAACTGTGATAAAGATAAATAATAAAAATGCCCAGCTCTTCTGTTTATGGGGGTTTGTTCTAATCTTTGTGTTCTCACTGCCACCAGCAATTTTGGGGGTCAGTCATTTCTACAAATTATCTGGGAATTGTTCTAATCTGTGTGTTCTCACTGCCACCCATCAGGGGGTCTCACTGATTTATAGGAGGTTTCTGGGAATTGTAATCTGTGTCTTCTCACTGCCAGCTATCAGGGGGTCCCACATACTTCTAGCAGATTTCTGAGAATTGTAATCTGTGTCTTGTCACTGTTGCCAGCTTTCAGGGGGTCCTATCAGGGGGTCTCACTGACTCGTAGGTGGTTTCTGGGAATTGTAATTTGTGTCTTGTCACTGCCATCCATCAGGGGGTCTCACTGATTTATAGGAGGTTTCTGGGAATTGTAATCTGTGTCTTGTCACTGTTGCCAGCTTTCAGGGGGTCCCATCAGGGGGTCTCACTGACTCGTAGGAGGTTTCTGGGAATTGTAATCTGTGTCTTGTCACTGGCTGCCAGCTATCAGGGGGTCTCACTGAGTTATACCAGAGTTCTGGAAATCTTTCATCTTTATACCAGAGTTGAATCAGAGTTCTGTATATCTTTATTCTATATATCACTCACCATGTCAGAAAGACCAAAAAGGACAGGCAGATGCTCCCAGACACAGATAAGAGGGCAAGCAGCCTCTGTGTCGGGAGGCTGTGCCTCTGGTCGTGGTGGATGTGGTGCATCCTCTGCAGGGGCACGCTTGTCCTTTCTAACTGGTGCTGGCCGTCATAAGCAGCAGCAACATACAGAGGATTTGGTGGATTGGCTAACCAGGCCATCCTCATCCTCCGAGTCCTCTGCCAGCCAGGCTTGTAGTGCTTTACAGTCCACCTCAGCTGCCAAAGCATCTAATGCAGCCTCCATGTCCACAGCTACTCCTGCCGTAGCCTCACTATCACACACGGAGGAGTCAGCTGAATTGTTTGACTACAATGACAGTGACATGCTGCTTGAGGATGCACAGCAACTACAGTGCTCTGATTTAATCTCTGAGGTTGAGAAAGGGAGTATAATCAACCTAGAGGAAGGGGGTGCCAGTGACACACAAATAACTGGCACTCATGTTGCCCCAGCATCTGCAGCATACTGCCAAGTTGGCTCCAGTGACGAGGAGATAGGGGGTGATGACAATGATGATGAGGTCACTGACTCCACCTGGGTGCCTGATCGAACAGAGGTGTCAAGTGAGGAGAAGGAGGAGGAGGAGGCACAACAAGCACGAGGCACAACGTCCTCTATGACCAACCGTAGCACTTGCCAGTCCAAGGCATCAGATGTCAGAGCTGATCAGGTGCAGAGCGCAGTTGTCTCAAAGCACACATCCAGGAACTCTACTGTCTGGAAGTTCTTTAAGAAATGTGCAGCAGACCACACCGTAGCTATTTGTAATCTGTGTCAGATGAGGCTCAAGCATGGGAAAGACACCGGACGCTTGGATACCACGTGTTTGAGGTGACATATGACCACCTGCCACGCATCCCGTTGGCACAAAACTTTGCTTCGGTCCTCGTCATCTGTCTCTACCCCCGCTATGTTTCCTGCCATGTCATTGACTCCAACCTCAACTGACAGGGATGATGCTACAGTAATGGATGTACCATGTCCTTCCTCACAATGTGACAGCATCCCATCAGCTGAAGATTTATGCAGTCAGATTACGTTGCCCCAGCTGCTGCAGCGTAAGGAAAAACTATAGTCCCAACCCTCCCCAGGCACAGCGTCTAAATGCCAGCTTAGCAAAATTACTTGCATTACAGCTGCTGCCTTTCCAGCTGGTGGACTCTGCTTCCTTCCGTGAATTTGCTGAATGTGCTGTACCACAGTGGCAGGTTCCAAAACGCCATTACTTTTCACGGAAGGCCATTCCAGCACTATACCAGCACGTGGAAGACAATGTTATCGAGTCTCCCTCTTCCTCCTCCTCCTTCTCTGTCTCTGGTGAAGTGGCAGTTAAACCCACAGGAGCCACACCGGGCCAGAAATCCTGTCAGCTCTGCAGGGGCAGGTGCAGAGATGGTTAACACCACGCCAGCTTGAGCTGGGAATGGTCATCTGTGATAATGGCAGCAACCTTCTCTCCGCCCTACGCCTGGGTAAGTTGACACATGTATCATGCCTAGCACATGTCCTAAATCTGGTGGTACAGCGTTTACTAACCAGGTACCCAGGGCTGGCAGAGCATCTCAGCCAGGCCAGAAAAGTCTGCAGCCACTTCAGACGGTCATTCCCAGAAAGTGTTCACCTGGCAGAAATTCAAAGAGAATTCCACCTTCCCACAAACCGTCTGATCTGTGACATGCCCACCAGGTGGAACTCGACATTAGCAATGCTGCAGCACACTCTGCGGGGAATTATAGATGTGTCTCTAGAGGCAGAGCAGTGGGAGGAAGATGAGGCCTTCCCTAGCTCTCAAGGCCCCAGTCTTTCCACAGACAGCATTCCAGCAGGTCCTCCTCAGATCAGACAGGAGGAGAATGAGGAGGAGGAATATTTAAGTAGTGGGGGCATTGAAGGTGGGGATTCCTCAAGGGAGGGTTTTGTGTGCCCAGAAACACAAGGGCTAGTGTGTGGCGGGGAGGAGGAAGTGCATGATACGGTCATCTTTATTGACCAGGAAGACTCGGAAGCTAATGCCACCTCCAACCTACACTGCATGGGCACCCTTATAATGCAAAGCCTGCTAAAGGACCCCAGGATTCGTGCTATCAAGGAGAGGGATCATTACTGGTTGGCAACCCTTCTTGATGAATTGATGAATTTATAAAAATGAATCAGTCCTGGATCAGCAGCTATCAATCCCCTGATGCTGACGTAACAGAATAGATCGATGATGTCTTCTGCTTTCACAAAACCTCCACCACTGAACTCTTCCACAATACCACAAAGGGGTTACGGTGTGAAGGCACTTGCTGCCACCAAAGGCACAATATTTGGGTGCACTGACGCCATTACCAGATTTATATCATTTTAATTTTTTGACCTGCAGGATCCAACCCTGCACTCTTCCACAATACCACAGAGGGGTTACGGTGTGACGGCACTGTTGCCGACACTAAAGGCCCAATTTTAAAGCACCTATTGTTACTTTCATCCAAAGCCTGCATAAGTTTCACCATAATTTAGCTAAAAAATCACTAAACTTGTTCTGCGTTTCCTAAAAGGTCTCCTCTTTTAATACAGACTGCCGCCCCAAGCAGTTGTTTATGAATAGATTAAAGGAAAACAGTTTACCATCATTTGAAACGTCATTTTTTTGTTTTTAAATGTTTCTATACATCCTACAAATCCGCCACTTCACGGGCAGGTTATGGGGACCTCCTAGGCACGATATGTGAAGGAATTTTTTTGTTTTTATTTTTAACCCTTATTTCATGGAAAACTCACTGTCCCTTTAAAAAGTTTTTTTTTTTAACTTTTTGTCCTTGTTTCCTGTCCCCCAGGGCACTACCCGGACCCGCATACACCTTTTATGGCAAATATCTTGCATATATGCCCTCTTGCAGGCCACTCTAAAACCCGAACTTTTGAGTCCCATTGACTTGTATTGAGTTCGGTTCATGTTCGTGTTCGAACTCGAACTTTTTAAATTGTTCGTCTTCGAATGCGAACCGAACACGGGGGTGTTCGGCTCATCCCTACTACTGATGTGGCTGCTCGTTCATTATCACTGGTTCCCTAAAGGCAAATATTTGTTGGTAAACAGCGTGAGCCTACTCAAATCTACGGTGTCTGAATTTGCTTAGCTCCACGTAGTTTATAAGAATTTTTAAATCGTACAACATTCTAAAGAGGTTATTATTATTTAAGTTTTTTTTATGTACGATGTAACCTTTGTAAATGGACAGGCACATTTTGGTTTAAGCGACAGACACTTATTTTGTGTTATCATGGTTTGCAGCGGAAATTAACATTACTAAATAGCTTAGAACAGATGGTGCCATGCTTCACTCCACTTAGAACGGAACACTGTGGGATCTCCGAATAAAAAAAGACACTGTGCAAAACAACAGGGCTTCATAATTACTATTCATAATTTGGCACTATGTCTTGATCGCTCATAAAATGAAATCGCTTTGTGCCAGTGAAGGTTACAATAATGCTTTGAGTACGTCTCGCTAGTAGACCTGGGGGAGGACAGAGCGCATTGTTGTAAATGGTCACTATTTCGATTGCTCTTTTTTACTCATTTCGCTATTGCTGAAACTCGTGTTCATTAAGCTACAGGTGAAATGGCAGCAGGGTGTTAAAAAAGCCTTGGAATGAGGAGTAGATAAAGAAGAGAAATGAATAATGCTAGATAGAATAAAGGCTGTAATATTATACTAATACTAATAATTAACTAATCAGTGTGTATACCTTGGTATAGATAATCGGGCCCTAACTTTTCAAGTTTTAATAAATGAATTTATATTGTAATCATACATCTATGAAATAACTTATATATATATATATATATATATATAAGTTATTTCATAGATGTATGATTACAATATAAATTCATTTATTAAAATGTGAAAACTTAGGGCCCGATTATCTATACCTAGGTATACACACTGATTGGTTAATTCAAAGTGCCTCCTGAGGTGGGTGTGGAAAATTCCAAGAAAGAAAAGCAGATAATTATGAAAAAATATCATAATTACTTGCTTTTTATGCCTGCCGAATGATACTACTGACTCTTAATTAAGTAGGCACTTAATTAGACTAGACTCGGAAGGGCAGCGCAAGCTGATACTTGTAACAGCGATGCATGCCCCTAGGAGTGTCTGATCCTGAAGTCCATAAGACTCCAAGGAAGCGCCACATTCAAGGCATAAACCTTGCTTGAGCCAATAGTGGAAAAGCAGTTCCAGGTGATGAGATAACATCTCAAGACTTTATATACAATGTTAAGTTAGTAACTTAATAAAGACCAAGGGCACTATTACACTCTTCGCGCATAATTTTGCGTGTGCGCAAAAACGCATTAATGCGAGGGGAAAACCCTTTGCGCTGAATGTCGTATTCCGACGTTCGCGCACAAAATGCGCGTTAACGTCTAACGCGTGTGACCCTGCGCGAGCGAAAGTTTGTGCGCGCATCCCATACTTAACATTGTGAGCGCAAATGCATTCGTGCGCTGGTACGCGGATGGTATTACAATCGATGCGCAAATATTAACAAACGTTTGCGCGCATAATTTTAAAGTCTTTTAAAAGCTGGTGGTAACGGCAAATCTGAACGTCCTGGCCGAACGCAAATACACCAGCCCGAAAAAAAATACAGCACAATATAGTTACACATTCTACACATACCCAAACAATAAAATTTAGAAGTTGTGCGTGTTTTTATTATTTCTGCAGCATATATCCTTCCTGGTAAAATAATTTAGAAATAAATAAATAAATATACTCAGATTGACTTAACGGGAGACAATTGTGGTTCTTAATTCTGATGGGCTGAATCGTGTGAAAAAACAGTCTGCCCACCGATTTCTGCGCGCAACGTTAATGCGCTCGCGTTTTTGCGCATATTTTTTACGCACAATATTTTCGGACAGATGAAAAAATGCACTCGGATTTTAATACCAGCGTTAGTTTAGGCGCGTTAACGTTTAACGGTGTGTGCAAAAAAATTGCGCTGCGTGAGCTTTTTTGCACAAGGAATGTAATAGAGCCCAAAGAGTGGTTGAATGTCCTGACTCGTTGTGCGGGGTTGCAGGGTTGAGCCCAGTGAAAGGTATTTTAATATGATAGGTAGTTTTTAATTCTTGCATTAGTGTGAAATCCCCCCTCCTTTTTGTTCCAGTACGGTGTTTGTTCAGTTTCGTTTCCTCTCGAGGCTAGTCAGTGGGGTGATTGAAATAGATATCCTGTGTTAGCTTAGAAATGCCAGCAAAATCTTTGTTACATGAGGTAGAAATGTATCTGCTCTGATTGGCTGTTATATCACTTTCCTATGTTGGGAGTGAACAGGAAGCTCTTTTCTATAACGAACATTTCTATTGGATGTTGAAATAATAAACGGATCTGACAGACCACGAGCTGATCAGATGTTGATCTGCCATATCTCGGTGTGGTTGTTTCTATCATCTCCTCTGATCAGAGTCACGCAGCTCGCGCAGCGCCTTACTTCAATTTTGATATATAAGAAGAAACTTGAAAAAGGTTTATGGAATCCATATATGGTAATTATATTAAAATTTTTAAATTTAACAGTTGGTGCCAGAAATGGGATTTAATAATTCAATAGTCTGATATGATTTATTTCATGTTAAACAATTGCCTATATAGATAAAAGAATCTTTACTTCCATGGGGAGACTGCCTGTGAGAGCCACTGTGTTGTAGAACGCTCTGTTTGTTTTTCTTTGTTTACACTTGCTGTTATATTATACTTGTTTGTTTATCTTAACTCGCCCGATAGAGAGCAGTTAATGAGTGGTGACTCACTCGTTATGTTGATGTACCCTGATAAGTTCTAGTGCTGAGTATTCGTTATGTCACTCACCCGGGAAACTGAAAGACGTTTCTAGTGTTTGAGTAAATGTGTTTGTCTTTGTGTCCGTAGTGTAGCTCCTTTGTGTTCTGGAGTCTCTGGCTTGTCCATATCTGCTTGTAATTGTGAGCATTTTATTTTAATTGATTAGGTCTGGTTTCTTCTCATATAGCAAGATAGAAAAACATAGCGTTGCTTCCATTGAGAGCAATTTTTCTTTTGCATTCTTGCCCAAAAAAAATCTTATTTTTTTATGTTAAACGTTGCTGTATGTTCACGCACTAACTGATTCTAAAGGATTTGCAAACAGTTTTTTTTCTTCTTTCAGATTTTTTTATTTTTATTGCCATTGATTACGTCTGTTTATTTAAATGTTTATCTTTACTATTAATGTATGTGTTTATCTTTGATGTTTTGTATTTCATAGTTCTGATATTGTGTTTTTTATATGTAATTTATGTATAGGGACTGCTTCTCTTACTACAGGTTGCTTCGTTTCTATGTGTCTTTACTGCCTTGCCACATGTAAAAAAAAATAAGGAACAGGAAATGGAGACAATAGGGCTTTACTTTTACAGTAAATTTCAAAAGTGCCTGCTTCTCTTTCTTTTGTAGAAAAAGTTTTTTTTTCTTCTCTTTGTTCTTTTTTTATTAATCTTTTTTTTGTAATGTATAATGTTATGTGTTTGTATAAGGATTTTTTTTCTTTGAATGCTAGTAGTGCGGTTTACCAATGCAAGTTGGATAATGGAATGTGTAGTGCGGTTTACCAATGCAAGTTGGATAATTGAATTGTGGAACTGTTACTGCATTATAAAATGTAACTGTTGTGGAATTGGGCGAAGTTTGAGCTCGTTCGGCGTGCATGCGAAGCAGATGTGAAAGAGACAAAGGAATTGTTTGAGCTGGATTTAATGTGTGAAGGGATGATACATGTTGATGTATGATATATATATAAAAAAAATTGTGTATCAAGGTGATGGGCGTCTTCAATCTGCCTTAATATAAGTTATAAATTTTCCCAAAAGAGGCGTGGTTGGTTATTTTCCTCTGGTCTTTGTTTGAGTCCAGCATAAAGGGATTGACCACACCTTAATATAGGTTATATGTTTTGTATAAGGGACAAGCATGCCTGTGTAGTTTCTTTGTTGCTGAACGACTGATAATCTCTACTAAAGATATAATTATAGTAATATTTGAGTCCCCTATTGAATAATTGCCAAGATGGCTGACTGAGGTCATTTACAGGTTTTGTAACCTGTATACTGGAATATTTATGTAGGTTCATCATAATACAGTAAGCAAAGAGATCCGGTTTAAGAGCTTACGCTCTAAGAGGATAAAGTTATATTGAAGGATTTGAGTGAAAGTTTACTGGAAAGCGCCTATGGGTTTTGTAGTGCTGTACAAAAGGAATGTTAAAGTATATAAGATAATTTCAGGTGATGAGTGGGGATAGAAATTTGTGTTTGTTAAAAAAAGGAGATAAAAGATTGTAATTTAATATCTTGGGTATTGTTTGTTTTCTTTTCAGGAAAACATTTGATTAATTTGGTCATATTGCTAATTGGGGATCTGTGCACATAAATAATTAATAATTATCTTTAGTCTCAATTTTTAAACATGCCCTTCTATACTTTGTTTCCCAGTTTATGATATTTTTGTTATGTGTTTTTTTATTTGAATTGAAGAGCATTTTAAGAAAATTGGTGACCGTTGCGAAAGTAAAAAAAGGTTTTCATTCTTCTCCTAGCCCCCTCCATTTTCTCTCTCTCATGACCACTCCTTTTTCTTTCTGTCCAAAAATGTGTTGCATTTTTTTCTCCATTTTAAAGTATGTTAACCATATAAATTTTAAAGTTTTTGACAGGTTAATAATACATTTTTTCCCACGTTTTTTACTTTAGGTGAAAATTACCCATGCATGCCAACTTTGATCGAGCTAGATGGAAGATTATTAAATACCAATATAGATACAGCTATTGGAATTGAAGGAAATTTACTCAAACACATTATCATTTCACATTACAATGTTACATCAACCGGATAATAAGCAATTATCAGACACAAGGCAATAAAACATTCTAATTTATCAACAACTCATCTATAAATCATGTGATTAAAGAAGATCATTGATTTGGAAATAAAACTTAAGATATGTCAGTTTTACAAAACAGTTATTTTAAACCAATAAGACAGAAGACAAAGAAAGAAGAAGATAATGTATTTTTCATATGCTGATGGATTAACATTGTGTTGTCTAAGTGATAATTATTTTGTGTCTTTTATTATTTTATGTTTTATTAGTTTTGTTGTTTGGTTACAATCAATATTGTTTAAATTCCCTGACACATTTAGGATTATTGAATATCACATCCAATTAAAATTAGAGTTAATTAATGTATTTAGGAACATATAATTTAATGCATTCAATTTTAAATTAATTAATTTTAAAAGCATTAAATGCATTTTTTGGATTTTATTTGAGCATTGGTGTGTTTTATAAACACCAGGTTTGTTTCAAAACACCGAACAAGACTGAATAGGATAGTAATTAAATATTTTTTTGATATTTAAATGGGTGGAATATGCACTTCGGCTATTTCCTTTTTGAGCCAAAGTTGTATATATATATATATATATTTCTCTAAATGCATTGAGTCAGATGTAGTATGATATTTCTTTTTTTTGTTGCGTGAGGCCCATAGGCTTTGCAGGGAAATTTTAAAATGTATTATCTGTGTCTCTTCTTGTGTAAATTAACATTTTTATTGTTTTTGTGCACTTGAGAGTGACAATGAATGAATGGATGTATATGATTAGCGGGGTATACCATATTTTCTTTTCTTTTTCTTTTCTTTATTGTTGCTAAAACCGTATCACATCATCAAGAAACCTGACAGTCACAATGACTGCATATGGAACGAATCATGGACATTTTGTGTCAAGGTCAAAGGTCACAGGTAATAAGCAACCAGCGCAAAGAGACAGCTTGTTCAGGAGTCCCTATGGTGGGAGCTCTGGTGACATTCAATGATTATGCGTCTCAAGCTGGGATGTTGAAAAAGACCAACCCTTGATCTCGCACTTTGGACTACGGTATTAGATTATGGAATATTTTTTTTTATTATTATTTAATCCCCTAGATGAGTGTGAGAAAGGATTGGATTTGTGAAAATGAGAATGTATTTCTTGAGTGTGTGTGTGAATGCAGGTGTGTATGCGTTTTGTGGAGTGAAGCTGAACATAGGAAAACACACAGATATAGATCTGACTCATGTTGATTATTAGATAAATGAACTTTTTACATTCAAGTTATTATATTTTTCTTGTTCGGTGAATTATATTTTGGGAAATGGAAATAAATAGTTATTTAATGTCTAGATTAGGTATTTTGGCCCAGGCTCCAAGTGTGGTTCGCTGGAAGAGTGAATCTAGATAGAGAAGTGTATCTTATGCTCATAAAGGGCCTCCTTGTGGAATCCTTTTTTCGTATATCATAAAAGGTAGAGAGGTAGTTTAAGAGTAATTACCAGATTTTTTCTTTTCCCTCTGAGCATCTAGAATGACCTAGAGGTATTAGACGAGGATACTATGGCCCCAGGTATAATTAGTTTAATTGCCTAGTTTGTTTTATCCATTTTAGTGATCACGATTGTATATTTGATCAATGAGACGATTGAAAGGTATTTTAATATGATAGGTAGTTTTTAATTCTTGCATTAGTGTGAAATCCCCCCCCTCCTTCTTGTTCCAGTACGGTGTTTGTTCAGTTTCGTTTCCTCTCGAGGCTAGTCAGCGGGGTGATTGAAATAGATATCCTGTGTTAACTTAGAAATGCCCGCAAAATCTTTGTTACATGAGGTAGAAATGTATCTGCTCTGATTGGCTGTTATATCACTTTCCTATGTTGGGAGTGAACAGGAAGCTCTTTTCTATAACGAACATTTCTATTGGATATTGAAATAATAAACAGATCTGACAGACCACGAGCTGATCAGATGTTGATCTGCCATATCTCGGTGTGGTTGTTTCTATCATATCCTCTGATCAGAGTCGCGCAGCGCCTTACTTCAATTTTGATATATAAGAAGAAACTTGAAAAAGGTTTATGGCATCCATATATGGTAATTATATTAAAATATTAAAATTTAACACCCAGGTGCGGTGACAGAGTGGAGTAAGGCAGAAATACAGGCTAAAACATTATTACACAAGGAAATCACAGCAAGAGTAAACCAAAATGGAACACTGGATAATGTATCAATTATAACAGGTGGCTGGGCAAGACAGGAATGGGACTGATGTGCAGGCTCAAAACAGGACAGGATACACCAGGTGGACAGGACAGGAACTGGACTGGGCTGAGTATAAGCAGAATACTTTAACTTTAAAGGACAGAGGGGCAGGACATGAAGAGAGCAGACTGCAACAGAAAGAAACACAGGGCAACTGGAGAAGCACAAGGACACTTACTGGGGATGATACAGAACAAAGGAGGGGGCTGAGGACTGGGAAACACAATGGGTCCAGGCAATATGGGAACCCGGCAAGATCTCCAAAAGGGGCAATTCAAGTGGAGTGGTCAGAGTTCACGCATGGGTCGCGGCAGCCAGCTGGTAGAAGAATGGCCAATGTCTTTAGCAGAAGTCAAACATGAGTAATCAGTGGCACTTGAGGTTCGCAGGATCAGATGGTACAGGAACACAAAAGGAGGGTAGCAATGGAGAATCACAGTGGGAGTCCAGGAATATGGATGGAGGGTCATGGTGGGATATCCAGAGTTGATAAAGGAAGTCCAGGCCCAGCCCACACCTGAGGCTGGAGAGGAGAGGGGAAACCTGGTGTGGACTCCTGGGCACCTGGACACCAAATAAGGCAGGGTAAAATCTGGTCCGGAATCATAACATGAAAGGGGAAAGGAACCTTATTTGGCCATCTCACGGCGCCGATGGCGAATGCCGTGACATTGAAATGTTGTTCTTGCACCAGAGAACTGAATCCATGACTTTATATTTGGACCATATGTTTGCGATTTATTTACGCTGTCATTTTTAGTAATTCGATTTGTTGCTGATTGAATCACAGATCCAAATAAACCTACTATAAAAACTGCATGTGGGAACCCTGTTTAATTTACACGTTTACAGGTAATTCTTAGCAACACTGACAATCCTGAAACTGGTCAAATATTTTTAAAAGAAATAAATCACGCTTTACTTTGCTATGGGCAATTTAAACATATTTCTGCAAGCTGTGACACTAATGCAAGCAGCAGGGAGATTCCTGAAAATGATAAGAAAGATGTATAAAATATCTACATTATGGAGAACTACAACAGCAAATCATTTCACAACGTATCCATCTCAGTAACAATGTATAAAGGTAAAAATTATTTCAGAATTTTATAAGCAGCTTGACACCTTTCCAAGTCAGGATAACTTTGAAGACAAATGAAACAGGTATAGACGAACGGCAGATTTTAATCATGAACTACTATAAGGATTATTTCAAAAAAAGTGTGGTGCGGAGGAGGCGCTAGATTGAAATAGGATAATAGTTTAGGTATAGATGCAGCCTGCTGAGAGAGATACAAAACCTCGACAGAAATGTGTTGAAAGTACGAAATGGAATAGGGGTTACTCCAGTGGCGCAAGGAAAGATTAGATTATAGCTGATATACGTTAGTACGATGAAATTTGAAAAGTACAGAAAAAAGTTCTGTATTGGGATAGAAGCGAGGAAGAATTTCAGATCCTAGATAAACAGTGGATCCCAATAGAAAAGCACAGTCTAAAAACAGACCACTGATAAAGTGCTATCTTAAATGGCTATCTTGGGGTGAACACTAAGAGGTGCAAAATGCAATCAAAAGAGCATATAGTGCAAATAACAGCTAAAAACGTTGTGCACGTCAGAAGCGTACTGTGGAAAGTGCAGCAGTTTCAATAAAATGAGTCTTAAAAAATCTATTCATAAAAACAGTTCATAAAAACACATACTTCTTGTGCAAAGTGCAAATATAAAGTGCAATTCAAGCAACACACAAGATGATTCAAGTTGACAATAATGGTCCAGAAATAGTGCAAATGTCTATTAATACGGATGGTCACAGTTACAAAAAAAGGGACAGTCCATTCGTGAGTGAAAAAAAGGAGGACTTATTTATGTCTGTGTGTGCCTCTCACTCTTTGCGTCCGTGTATGGAGATCCACAAAAAAGAGGGGGGGGGGAAAGCTTCTCCTTGATGTCCTAGTGAATTCCACGTTCTCGGGGTAGGGGGAAAAAAAAGAGAGAGAGTGATAGTGCAATATTGTCTGGGCTTGTTGATTATGGTAATATGCAAGAAAAATGGGCACTTACACTTTCCAGAGCCTATATTGTCCAGGCTCTGGTTTGAAGTGCACTGGGCCACTCCCCCTTTTTTCTCCAATTATGGACTGATGAAGGCACGTGAGCTGCTGAAACACGTATCCACCATTTCCCTTCGATTTTTTCCCCTCCCTCCCCCCCTATTTTAGATATTCCTCAATTTTTTCAATAAACCACGTATTTTAATTTTACTAAATTTGTGGCCTTGTTTTTATGGTCTGCATTGTATCAGATACCTCATCTTTATTCCCTCATCTACCTACCTGACCCAGTAGAAGACTGCTAAAGAGGTGACGGTGCCCACCGACTAAGGAGCACCACATGCCATTAAGTTGAGCCTGGAACAATAAGGCTCCAACATCGGTGAGTGAGACCAACTCTTTTTTATCATATCTACTCAGCTGCTATTCAAGTTACGCTATGAGTGCCTTGTCTCTCTACATTTGAGGTGAACAAGGGAATTAAAGAAGGGAAGAGGCCACTCTTTATTTGGCCCAGTGCACTTCAAACCAGAGCCTGGACAATATAGGCTCTGGAAAGTGTAAGTGCCCATTTTTCTTGCATATTACCATAATCAACAAGCCCAGACAATATTGCACTATCACTCTCTCTCTTTTTTCCCCCCTACCCCGAGAACGTGGAAATCACTAGGACATCAAGGAGAAGCTTTCTCCCCCCTCTTTTTTGTGGATCTCCATACACGGACGCAAAGAGTGAGAGGCACACACAGACATAAATAAGTCCTCCTTTTTTTCACTCACGAATGGACTGTCCCTTTTTTTGTAACTGTGACCATCTGTATTAATAGACATTTGCACTATTTCTGGACCATTATTGTCAACTTGAATCATCTTGTGTGTTGCTTGAATTGCACTTTATATTTGCACTTTGCACAAGAAGTATGTGTTTTTATGAACTGTTTTTATGAATAGATTTTTTAAGACTCACTTTATTGAAACTGCTGCACTTTCCACAGTACGCTTCTGACGTGCACAACGTTTTTAGCTGTTATTTGCACTATATGCACTTTTTATTGCATTTTGCACCTCTTAGTGTTCACCCCAAGATAGCCATTTAAGATAGCACGTTATCAGTGGTCTGTTTTTAGACTGTGCTTTTCTATTGGGTTTATCTAGGATCTGAAATTCTTCCTCGCTTCTATCCCAATACAGAACTTTTTTCTGTACTTTTCAAATTTCATCGTACTAACGTATATCAGCTATAATCTAATCTTTCCTTGCACCACTGGAGTAACCCCTATTCTGAATTTTGAAAGGGTGCCAAGAATTTTGTCCAGCCCATTTTTGGAGTTTTGTGTGACATTATGTTCCCTAGGTTGCATTTCTGATTCTGCATTCTGATATCTCATGTATGACCTGGCTTGGCTTCTTGGACCTCTCTTCTGTATGTACCTTGTCTGTTTGAGGATTTCTCTGTCTGTTTATAGTTAAGTTGGTTTCACTCAGCAGGCATTTGGCCACGAAGCCATTTGGGGTAGAGTGGTACTCAGGGCTTTGTCTGATCTCCCTGGCTGGGAGTGCTAGGATCTGCAGTCTTTATTGTGTTTTTCAAGTACCGAGTTCTGCCCTGCAGGCTGCTGAATATATATTCTAGTCTTGTTTTCGAGTTCTGCAAGTGTGTGCTGGATTCTGCTATAAGCTGCAAACCATATACCTGCCCTAAAGGCTTCAAACTACACAGCCTAAAGGCTCCCCATCACCCTATAGGGGGCCTATTGTTACAGACATCCAGAATTGGTATACGCTGCACGCAGGTCAAAATACAATGAAGGACTTCAATGGAGAAGCAATCTTCTGAGGGTAGAGTGTACCTGTAAAGGAAGTCCAGGCCCAGTCCACACCTGAAACTGGAGAGGAAAGGGGAAACCTGGTGTGGACTCCTGGGCACCTGGACACCAGATAAGGCAGGGTAAAATCTGGTCAGGAATCATAACATGAAAGGGGAAAGGAGCCTTATTTGGCCATTTTACGGCACCGATGGTGAATGCCGTGACATTCAAATGTTTTTCTTGCACCAGAGAAATAAATCCATGACTTTATATTTGGACCATATGCTGGCGATTTCTTTATGCTGTCATTTTTAGTAATTCGATTGTGTGACTCCCTGTCAAATGAGCCAGACTTGTTTTGGGCATGACAACTTCACTTTAAGGAGACCAAATGGTAATTTCCTAGTATCCACTGTAGCCTTTGCCTGAGGCTGATAAAGGATCCTGAGAGTTTTAGTTTCTCAGGAGCTCGAGAGACAGATATTGTCTATCCTTCACTTTCTGCGATAGCCTCTGGCTGAAGTGCAGCTGATGATGTTTAAAAGCTGACGTTTTGGCAGGAGATTAAATATAGCGGCATAATTGGCTGTTAGTACAATGCGCAACATAAGCATTTAATTACGGAAGTTTACCGGCACGGCCAAACCTACAGAGAGAATATTTCATTTTATATTGTTTAATAAGGCATGAAAAAAAACATCATAAAGAAGGAAAACAAAAATTCAGTGATTAAAAGATACTTTAACTGACTAGGTATACATAGAGCCAGTGATATTAAAATAGCTCTCGATCGAAAACCAGTGTTCCTGTCATAGCGATAGTTTTGCATTGGTTTCACATTGCATTAATCTGAAATAAGCTTCCTGCACACTCAGCAGCTTTCATTGCTTTTTCCTTCTCCATGGACCTTGTTCATTATGCAAATCGTCAGTGTCTATTTGAATATGTTTAACATGCACAATGAAAATCTGTCAAACTGTATGCAAAGAACGGAACATTGTGTCATCGACGTAAAACACACATGCTATTAAATGGTACAGTTTTCCAACATATTTCTACGTATCATGTGTCTTCACCTTTTGCTCTCTCCATGATGTAAGTGAACTTAAATGAGTTTAATTAAATTTGAGAAATCACAGTCCGAATGCAACTAGGAGGTTATATTTGGACATTCTTGTTATACATTATTTTATCATACACTGATCAGCCACAACAATTAAAACACTGACAAATGAAGTGAATATCATTGATCATATGGTTACAATGGCGCCTGTCACAAGGTGGGATATATTAGGAGCAAGTGAACAGTCAGTTCTTGGATTTCATTTGCTGGAAACAGGAAAAATGGGTGAAAAGATCTGACTTTGACGAGGGCCAATTTTCAAAAAGGCAAGTCTTGTGGGGTGTTCCTGGTATGCAGTGGTTAGTACCAACCAAAAGTGCTGTAAGCAAGAACAACCGGTGAACCGGCATCAGAGTCCTGGGCGCCCAATGCTCAGTGATGCATGTGGGGAGCAAAGGCTAGCCCGTCTGGTCCGATCACTAAGAGGTACTGTAGCTCAATTTGTGGGCCATGATAGAGAGGTACCAGAACATACGTGTCGTGTACCGCCTACCTAGAGATTGTTGCACATGACGTACACTCCTCCATGACGATGGTGTTACCTGATGACAGTAGCCTATTCCAGCAATTACGACCAAGTTCAACCACAGCCAAAAATCTGAAAATTATGCTGGTCTGAAAAAAACTGGGCCGGTAAAACACTTGAAAAGCATATTTTAGCCAGTATCATATTGATTTTTGTTATTAAGCACTGAAAAACCTGGGGCACTAGCACGTTGCCTCGCTAAAACCGAGATGCTTAGAGGAAAAATTTGCGTTTTCAAATTTCCCCTTTGCGTCCCAGTTTCACCAGTGTATTATGGGGCAAGCTCTGAGCCCAGCAGCCTGCTCTGTAGCGGCCGCTAGGTTCCTGGATGCTCGAATAGCGCTAAAGCTTAATCCTGAACATACCCTCCATGGAGGCTCCTGTTGCCGGGTCACGTGACCAGCAGGATCACGCCTCTCGTGAGATCCTAATGGACGGTAGAGTGATCGCGGAGGGAGACTGGAAACGTTTTTCCCCAGTCTCACTCTGCTCCTGGTGGCCAGAAGCGGCGGATTGGGCCACCGTTTTCGCCGCGGGATGAGAGGTGATTATTTAATTTTTTTTGGGGGGGGGATTCTGCGCTCTGAGCTGGTGTTAACCTTTTGAGTTAGCCACAGTTCTTGGTAACTAGTAACACAGCTCTTAGTAACTAGCGTTAGGACCTTGTGATCCTAACGCTTGTTACTCTCGGTTTACACTTTGCTTTCTCCATGTTAAGCATAAGGAGCGCAAAGTACTGGCAGTACTGGCAAGCTGGCAATAAAAAGCGCTAATAACGATTCGCTAATGGTTTTTTTAACCGGTTAGATTCGGAGGTGATTTTTAAGTGACTGCTAGCGCTAACATGATGCAGTTGATAGAGCCCCTAGAGTTTAAGAAAAGGTTTCAGTCTGATTTTTTGTTTCTTTTTGAACTTCATTCAGCACTTCAATTTAATTTTCAAAAATCAGTTTGCTGATATTTTTCGAATTGAATCACTAAAGCCAAAATTTCCATTAACAAGTATATTTGTAAGTGTACATGATTGAGACGATTTTTTTTTTATAGAATTGAAATGCTGGTACTCCCTTAATTAAATCTCCCAAACAGAAAACTACTCAAATTGCAGATGAATAAACTTCCGAATTCAGCAATCGGGCCGAATTAAATCCAGGCAGTAGTTTTGATAAGATTAATCATTTATCATAAATGGAAAAAAATATTTTCCCTTGCAAAAACTCAGACAGTCCACCCAATTTGCTGATTATTTTCAGAATGTCTGCAATCACTGATTTTCTACTTTTGAAACCATTTTTTTCGGCATAAAAAATGCACAAAGACGGTAACATATTGAGCACATTCCAAGTTATTTTGGATTCTAAGAAGGAGGATATAGTTGCTAAGCAACTATGTTTTTTTTAATCTGGACTACAGAATAATATAGCATAATATAGTATACAATCAACTGTACATTGTATTTACAGTTAATTGTTTAACCGAGTCAGTCTTTGATTCTGAATAGGCAGCACAAAAATATAAACATTGCTGGCGATGCATTTAAAAGTGCATGTTAACAGCATTGTAAAAATAATGCATGCACTTACCTTTTGTAGGTACCGAACTCCGTATGTAAACATGTAAAGATTAAATGTAAATTTCCACCTGCAGAGAGTACAGTAAATAATTTTTTGAGTAAATATTGGACAGTGTCTCTTAATATAACCGTGTGCTAGAAAAAATTTCAGCTAGCTGTAACTTCTGACAATACATAACAATGGTTAACCCCTTCACTACCGAGATCGAGATGTTCTCGGGCTTCAAAGGCACCATCTGGTGCCCTGATATCGAGATATCTCGATATGCTGATCTACAGCCCAAAAGCAAATGAAATTTGTTTGCTGCAGACAAATTTAGTTTCCTTTTGGGCTGCAGAAGGTGCTGCCAAGGTTTTAGCCCTGTGGACATAATTCCCAGAGAACTAAAACTGTAAAATTGGCTGCTGAAAGCTCTGAAATATCGAGCTCTCAGCAGCCGATGCAGGGGTAAAAAAAAAAAAATAGACCTGCTGCTCAAATCTCTTTAACTCAAATTAGCAGTAGATTGCACCTGGCCAAATAGGTTATTTACAGTAATAACTATTTTTTACAGTATAATTAATTAAAAATTATTTTACAAAAAAACATTGGTTTCTGAACATGTTTTTTTGGAAAAATCACTTGGTAGTGAAGGTGTTAATGTATCAATGCCATCTAATATCCTCTTTAAAAAAATAATTTTAAAACAATAATACAAGTACAATCAATTGATATTTCATTTATATAATGAAAAACTCTGTCTCCGAAACAAATATAAATTTGTTAATGTAAGCAAACTTTTCCTGCTGTAAATTACATTCAGATTTGGAAGATTTCCACAAAGGGTATTTGATAGATTTTTATTATCCCTTACACTTATGAGAAGAAACGATAATATAATATATACAAATATTTAATCAACTGATTTTTTTAAAACAGAATATATATATATATCTGTATATATATAGTACAAATGCAGACACTGAGACCTAATAAATAAATTATTACAGATTATGCATTTAGCTATTTCCTCTTTACACCATCGGATTAATAGAGAAGGAGAGGCCTGACTCAAAGAGTATTATTATATTGACACATTTTTTTTTCCTGAAACAAAATGTACTATTGTCAAAACATCACTTTATGCCTGAAGCACAGAGAAACATTGCCGAATCATTATTATTCTTCCCTTACATTTAATTTTCAATTTTGTTTCCTTAAATTTCCCCACACAGGTCATTTGAAACCAACCGCTGAGTGAAACGCTTATTTGGAAGACTTGAGCTCTTAAAATCTTCATGAGCTTTTGGGAAAACGCAAAAATAATAACACTTACATATAAATCAATATTGGCAGGTCACATTCCAGAAGGGATAATCAGTCGTTCTGCCTACTGAAGTTATATAGTTACATAGTTACACAGGCTGAAAAAAGACATGTGTCCATTGAGTTCAGCCTTTCACATAATCGGCTACTGCTGTTGATCCAACAGAAAGCAAAAAACCCAGTCTGAAGCGCTCACCAATATGCAACATACTAGGAAAAGAAATCCTTCTTGACCAAAGATGGCATCAGATTTATCCTTGGATCAAGCAGCTTTAACCCACATATTAAATATTATAACCCTTAATATAATGTTTTTGCAGGAAGTCATCCAGACATTGTTTAAAAGTCTGTGCAGTCTCTGACCCAACCACCTCAACAGGCAGAGAATTCCACAGCTTGATTGTTCGCACTGTAAAAAAAAAACCTTCCTATGCTTTAGGCTGGATTTCCTTTTGTTCGGTCTAAATATTAAAATGTTTCGGTTAATAACATCTAAAAACATCATTTTATCCACTTTGGTAAAACAGATTGATAGTATTTTTTGCAGCTTTTTTTTATTAGTTGTTACATGCTCCTGTGTCTTACCCTGTGGAACAAAACTCATTCAAAAATCAGAAATTTTAGAATAATTCACTCATTGGATGATAGTTCATGTACCTTTTCTCAGCGGTTTTACATAACTCTTGAATAATTAAAGTAAAACATGATCGCTTGAGACCGAAAGCATCCTAAATCTGAACGCTCAGCTTTCAAAGAACATTAAAATCAAGATTTACTAGTGCAGAAAAGCAAAAGGAATAATGCTGAACAATGCTATACTGTGTAGTAGAGAGGTGCATTCGTTTAGGAAAAATTTGGAATTTGTAACGAAATTTGATAATTTGTACTTCGGAAGTACTTTTGAATAACAAATCGATACGATACGAATTTGAAACGAAATGAAATGGTATATAACGTATTTATTTTGTTTTACACTGTGTCATCATCATAAAAGAAAAATTTGAATAATTGATATCAACTATCGAATTTGAAATGAACAATCAAATACATATGAACTATCGAATTGATATCAACTATCAAATTTGAAATGAACAATCAAATACATATCAACTATCGAATTTGAAATGAACTATCGAATTGATATCAACTATCGAATTTGAAATGAGCTTTTGAATTGATATCAACTATCGAATTTGAAATGAACTATCAAATACATATCAACAATCGAATTGATCTTAACTTACAATACAAGTAATAGTCAGAAAAGGACTTTATGAAATTAATTTTGTTTCACTGTTTAATTTGACTCAAATACTAAATCTGTGTCACAGCTTAAAATTTAACCCTAGCTTTTCTTTTAACAGCAACATTTGATTATTTGGGGTTTTATTTAGTGATCCAAAATTCGAATTGATATCAACTATCGAATTGATATATGAAATTCGAATTGATACAAAATCTATACGAAATCGGTACGAAAAACAAAACGAAATGAAACGAAATACGAAGCAAAATTCGTTGTAGCCATGCATATCCCTAAGTTCTCTAAATAGTGTATCTGCTTAAGATTTATTTTTATAATGTGCAAATTAACAGGGAAAAGTTTATATTTTATGTCTAGCTTTGTTTTTGTGTCACGTGTTGATGTATGTATCAGTGTTAACATACGCTGCCTGGCCAAAATAAAACACCACCTGGATTTACCTAAGTCAACAGGTGCAAGCCTTCCATTGGATAGTTACTGTAGTAATTAATATGTTTCAGCTGCAAACAATAAAGCAGTGTTTCTCAAACCTCTCCTCGGGACCCCCAGCCAGGCCAGATTTTGCAGATAGTTGAAGCACAGCACAGGTGATATGATTTGCTGCTCAGTGATTGCAGGATTTATTCTGCATTTCCCCAAGGTGATCTGCAAAATCTGGCCTGGTTGGGGGTCCCGAGGACAGGTTTGAGAACCACTGCAATAAGGTCATGGAACTCCCTGAATGTACCGAATAAGCAGGATTTACCATCCATAGGTTTTTTCTTTCCTGATGGCACAGCGGGCATATTCCAAGACGGAAATGCCAGGATTAATCTGACTCAAATTGTGCAAGAGTGGTTCAGGGAGCATGAGACATAATTTCCACACATGGATTGTCCACCACACAGTCCAGACCTTAAGCCCATTAACCACCTGTCAGTGCAATGACTGACAAGTCAGCAAGCTGATGTCATCACGAACAGCCACTCTTTCAGCACCATATGACAGAGTTATCTCCAACCATGGAGGGTGACACACGGTGGTATCCGTCACTGCATCCGGGTAATCACTAATTGCAATATCTCATCAAGTAATGAGATATCACAATAATCTTTAACACCAATGTCACATTTATCCTTTGATGGAAAATCATAAAGTGCATCACAGCAGTACAGGTGCACTTTATCAAGCCACTTAAAAGAAAAAAAAACCTTAATATAATTATCACACGTAAATGTTCACGTTATTTTATACTAGAACTCTCGTATAACCTGCTTTTTTATTGATTTTTGGAGGTTCATAACGCAATGACAGAACTCTCTGCAGTAAAACTAATTATTCCAGGTACAAAATAGTTAAAACAACAACAAAAAAGAGCAAAAATTACGTTTTGATTTCATCACTTGCAATAATAATATTGATAATATTGTACATTGGGTGCATTGCTACACCCATCAGTATTTGAGAAGCATCAAAATCAACAATTTTCTTCTTGAAAAATATACAGGGCTATTCAGAGAAAGGAGAAAACCTTGAGAATTGCCAGGAAAATGAACAATCTAGACCAAATAGCCAATTTGGAAAGTGAGATAACTGGGAGAATTTTTCTGGTTTGACTATTTTGACCTAGAATTTTCAATTCTCCAGTCATTCTCAAGGTTTTCACCTCTTTCTGAATAGCCGTGATAGACTTTGGTTTTTAACAGAAGGTGATTTCTATTTCCAAATATAACGCAAATATCTCCCTATTAAAAGCCCGTGTATCGTGAGCGTTACATATTTTGAAATGCTTTGGACCTTTCTGCTGACATGTTTTACTTGCAACATATTCCCTAAGGGTATCTCAAGTAACAAACTATGATTAGATGAGGAAATTCAACGTGGAAGAGTCACTAATTGAGTGTAAATATTTATGTACATTACTCAAGAATACAAAAATTCACAATGTAAGTTGGTGATGCTCTGAATATTTTTTATAAGATTCAGGGTCAGCAAAACACACAGTTATGGAGTTACACAATATACTGAACTGCTGATATAGAAATGATGAATCTGAACTCTTATTTTCAGGGCTGCTGTCAGAAAACTAGGGGCTGCCTATGCAGAACATACTTATCGCTCTCTCAGTGATTAGTCTGTGTGCCCTTACTGGCACAGATGCCGAGGCAACTGGGGAGTTTGTTGGTATCTTGGTGGACCAGTGAGATGGGTAGACCCTTACATCTTTGGCATCTTTGGTATCTTTGGTAGTCAAGCTGCAAAGGGTTTGGCAAGGGCTAGGACCCCATTGAGCCACTAGGTGTAATATGTAATATTTTACTCTATATGTATCACTGGGTGTAACCATTATGTGATCTTTTGTGTTGTAAACTACCCCACCACACACACACACCGTATTTTTCCATCATTTGCTCCTCACTGTGTGGCTTTCGCCATGGAATGGACTCTATGGGTCAATCACTGACTCACATCATTGTATTGTGTGGGATGTATTCAAAGGACATCACCAGAGGGTAGATTAGAAGTTTTTTAAGCTCCCTGTTGTAGCTCATTCAGTTGTCAGCTTTTACCTCCAATAGCAGAGGCAGGACAATAGCCCCTCTTGCCCCTTTATCTAAACATTCCCATTGGTTTATTAGATATTGAATTAAACGGGAATATTTTTAACATTGAAGCCTATGGGTCATAAACATTTCCCACTAATTGTTGCTCAAGCATTTCCCACTCGCTGGTGATGAAACATTTCCCACTTGTTGGTGATGAAACATTTCCCACTCGTTGGTGATGAAACACTTCCCATGGCTTCAAATCACGTTCAAAAGCGGTAAAAATGAGCTCAGTGCACAGCGGTGAAATGGGTCAGCACTCAGCAGTGAAAGGGTTAAAAGACTTTTCGTTTTCCCCCCCATGGTTTCCTGTCCCCCAGGGCCGTACCTGGACCCCCATACACCTTTTATGGCCAATATCTTGCATATATGCCCTCTTGGAGGGAACCTTAATTTTTGAACTTTTGAGCCCCATTGACTTGCATTGTGTTCGAATTGTGTTCGAGTTCGCGGTCGAACGTTTTCGGGTGTTAGAGTTCGAATGCGAACTGAACACGGGGGTGTTCGGCCCATCACTAGTCACATCCACCATCTTATAGTGTTTGGCTGATAGAAAAAGAAAAAAACATCAGCATGCGTTTTAGAGTGTAGTTTTATTTGTAATGCACAGGTAATCAAGTTACTGCTTGTGTAAGCAGTGTTGTCTCTTTAAATAATTGGGAAAATGCTGCTGACAGCATCTGCCCAATTATTATTTTTTTTTTTGGTGACTTTACTTACCTTTTCTCCCTCACCGCACACAGCTCCTCCTCTTCAGCTCAGGGACTCCAGGGCGGCACTTTACATTCACAAGTTCCGTAGAGCCTGCACACATGCGCAGATCCGATCCATCGGCTGCCTCTCTGAGACCGCTCGTTTACGCGGATGGTCTCAAAAACGGTTATATCAGCACGCTCTCTGAATGCTGATGTCAACAGTAACCGATCTGGTGAAATTCATAATTCAAGCAGCAGGTGAAACTGGGGAGGTGGATGAAATTCCTCCATGTCACCTGGTGTTTTAACCAGAATGGGGTGGCAGGGAGGGGGGAGAAGGGGGTGGGGGCGCTCCCATCACATCCTGACCACATTAAGAAGATAAAGCGGTCAGGATAAGTAGAATGTCCCTTTAATATATTTCAATCATGTATCAAAATTAATGCCAGGGAAGCTGCTATTTTGTGTATTTTTATGGAATTCCCTCCTCACAACATTAGACTCTCCCCGTCTCTCCAGTCCTTCAAGAAGTCTCTGGAAACACATTACTTTAGAGAAGCCTATCAGCTCACTCCATAATCCCCATTGTACATTTCATCTCCCACCCAGCCCACATGCACCCATTACTTCACATACCCTCACCTAGCATGTTACCCCTCTTGTCTTAGATTGTAAGCTCTCGAGCAGGGTCCGCTGTCCTACTGTTCTGGGTGTTTAACTTGTATGTATATTTGTTATTCTCTCTCACCCATTGTACAGCACTAAGGAACTTGTTAGCGCTTTATAAATACTTGTAACTGTGTAAAATGTTGAAGTAAGAATGCTACTTATTTGTAGCAACATATCTAATAGATATCATTTATACTGTGTAGAGATGATGTTATTCTGAATGAAATATATAAATAAGGAATTGATGACACAGCAATGCTACAGCTCAAAAAAGCTCAAAAAAGAGCAACGACCAAGTTTGGAAAATATGTATTAATTTGTGTGCAAGTCTGCATTTTCTATGGGTTATGGGTCATGTTTGCATTGTTTGATTTCTGTTCGCTCTATAGGAAACTTTAAATTCACATACATATTTAAATATTTCAACATCTGCTACTTTCTACGTAAAATAAATATATATGATTAGTATTTATTGGCGTTTTAATAAACAGCAGTATCTGATATTTTTTCATCACGGAGGCTTATGCAGGATATACAGATTTTGGTACAATTTTACAGTTCCTACTTCTTTGTGATGCGCTTGGATAGCACAGCAGGACAATATGTTGTTATTCTTTACATGATCACTGCATTACCCAGGCACATTGCAGCATTCGTGACATTACATGTATCTAGGCCAGTATGTCAGTGTTATTACAGAGAAGTAGGACCTGCCGAGGTGAAACATATTGCTATTGCGACAGGTTTATGCAATGTATAGTCGTATCTTGTAACCATATCTCCATAATTTATTTTCAAGTCAGGTGTTTTTAAAATCGTTAAGACTCCATGGTGGAATTGTTTGTATTTTGTATACTACGTTCATTGGTCTCTCGGAAGCCCCCTTAAAAAAATGTATCTTCGGGTTGAATGCATCCATTCTTGTACTTTAAATACAGAGGGTCTTTCCTTAGAAATAAAAACAGAAACAAGTGGTGGAACACTAGTGCAAACTTAAGCACCAATTAAAACTGTAAACACCTTAAATGTTCCCACAGTGTCTCCTCATCCGGGGGCTGATATTAGGATATAAATACCAAAAAATTGAGCAAATCTACAGGGGATAAAAACAGATACACATAAAGGTGTAGTAAATGCAAGCCCTTGGGACCTCACTCACAAGAAATAAAAAATATTCAGGCACATCAAAGTTACCACTGAGCTGATACTCTCTTTCTGATGTTACCCAACGATGGGATATTCCCTGATGAAGACTATTTACTAAAAGACGAAACGCATTGGAATAGCACTTATTTCCTTTTTTTTATCCTCTGTTACAGTAAATATTTGATACGTCAATGGGTGACATCCCAAAGAGTACCGTAGATACTCGAGTATAGCGCGACTTGAATATAACGCGATGGATATAGATTTATTATGGAAATGAGAGAATACTCAAGACTCAAATATAACGCGAGGAGCACAATTTTACTGTACCGGTAAACAATTAAGATCCTTCCAGGTTCTCTTAACACAATCAGGCTACCCCTCAGGCCAGGGTGCTCTGCTCTAGAATGATTGCAGTTGTTACTAAGTATGAAGCCGCCGGCCACCCGTCTTCTTTACTAGCGATTACTTGACTGGCTGAAGTGAAAACGAGCTCGCGAAACTCCCAGATTCGGTGGGATCCATCACGAACAGAGGGCACGCTCGGTTTAAGCCAATCTTTCACCTCTGCCAGTCAAGTAATCGCTAGTAAAGAAGACGGGTGGCCGGCGGCTTCATACTTAGTAACAACTGCAATCATTCTAGAGCAGAGCACCCCGGCCTGAGGGGTAGCCTGATTGTGTTAAGAGAACCTGGAAGGATCTTAATTGTTTACCGGTACAGTAAAATTTTGCTCCTCGCGTTATATTCGAGTCTTGAGTATTCTCTCATTTCCATAATAAATCTATATCCATCGCGTTATATTCAAGTCGCGCTATACTCGAGTATCTATGGTACTCTTTGTGATGTCACCCATTGACGTAAGAAACAACAGGGAGGATTCCACTGGTGTACATATCAAATATTTACTGTAACAGAGGATAAAAAAAAGGAAATAAGTGCTATTCCAACGCGTTTCGTCTTTTAGTAAATAGACTTCATCAGGGAATATCCCATCGTTGGGTAACATCAGAAAGAGAGTATCAGCTCAGTGGTAACTTTGATGTGCCTGAATATTTTTATTTCTTGTGAGTGAGGTCCCAAGGGCTTGTATTTACTACACCTTTATGTGTATCTGTTTTTATCCCCTGTAGATTTGCTCAATTTTTTGGTATTTATATCCTAATATCAGCCCCCGGATGAGGAGACACTGTGGGAGCATTTAAGGTGTTTACAGTTTTAATTAGTGCTTAAGTTTGCACTAGTGTTCCACCACTTGTTTCTGTTTTTATTTCTAAGGAAAGACCCTCTGTATTTAAAGTACAAGAATGGATGCATTCAACCTGAAGATACATTTTTTTAAGGGGGCTTCCGAGAGACCAATGAACGTAGTATACAAAATACAAACAATTCCACCATGGAGTCTTAACGATTTTAAAAACACCTGACTTGAAAATAAATTATGGAGATATGGTTACAAGATACGACTATACATTGCATAAACCTGTCGCAATAGCAATATGTTTCACCTCGGCAGGTCCTACTTCTCTGTAATAACACTGACATACTGGCCTAGATACATGTAATGTCACGAATGCTGCAATGTGCCTGGGTATTGCAGTGATCATGTAAAGAATAACAACATATTGTCCTGCTGTGCTATCCAAGCGCATCACAAAGAAGTAGGAACTGTAAAATTGTACCAAAATCTGTATATCCTGCATAAGCCTCCGTGATGAAAAAATATCAGATACTGCTGTTTATTAAAACGCCAATAACTACTAATCATATATATTTATTTTACGTAGAAAGTAGCAGATGTTGAAATATTTAAATATGTATGTGAATTTAAAGTTTCCTATAGAGCGAACAGAAATCAAACAATGCAAACATGACCCATAACCCATAGAAAATGCAGACTTGCACACAAATTAATACATATTTTCCAAACTTGGTCGTTGCTCTTTTTTGAGCTTTTTTGAGCTGTAGCATTGCTGTGTCATCAATTCCTTATTTATATATTTCATTCAGAATAACATCATCTCTACACAGTATAAATGATATTTATTAGATATGTTGCTACAAATAAGTAGCATTCTTACTTCAACATTTTACACAGTTACAAGTATTTATAAAGCGCTAACAAGTTCCTTAGTGCTGTACAATGGGTGAGAGAGAATAACAAATATACATAAAAGTTAAACACCCAGAACAGTAGGACAGCGGACCCTGCTCGAGAGCTTACAATCTAAGACAAGAGGGGTAACATGCTAGGTGAGGGTATGTGAAGTAATGGGTGCATGTGGGCTGGGTGGGAGATGAAATGTACAATGGGGATTATGGAGTGAGCTGATAGGCTTCTCTAAAGTAATGTGTTTCCAGAGACTTCTTGAAGGACTGGAGAGACGGGGAGAGTCTAATGTTGTGAGGAGGGAATTCCATAAAAATACACAAAATAGCAGCTTCCCTGGCAATAATTTGACACATGATTGAAATATATTAAAGGGACATTCTACTTATCCTGACCGCTTTATCTTCTTAATGTGGTCAGGATGTGATGGGAGCGCCTCCACCCCATCCGCGTAAATGAGCGGTCTCAGAGAGGCAGCCGATGGATCGGATCTGCGCATGTGTGCAGGCTCTACGGAACTTGTGAATGTAAAGTGCCGCCCTGGAGTCCCTGAGCTGAAGAGGAGGAGCTGTGTGCGGTGAGGGAGAAAAGGTAAGTAAAGTCACCAAAAAAAAAAATAATAATTGGGCAGATGCTGTCAGCAGCATTTTCCCAATTATTAAAAGAGACACCACTGCTTACACAAGCTGTAACTTGATTACCTGTGCATTACAAATAAAACTACACTCTAAAACGCATGCTGATGTTTTTTTCTTTTTCTATCAGCCAAACACTATAAGATGGTGGTTGTGACTAGTGATGGGCCGAACACCCCCGTGTTCAGTTCGTATTCGAACTCTAGCACCCGAAAACGTTCGACAGCGAACTCGAACACAATTCGAACACAATGCAAGTCAATGGGGCTCAAAAGTTCGAAAATTAGGGTTCCCTCCAAAAGGGCATATATGCAAGATATTGGCCATAAAAGGTGTATGGGGGTCCAGGTACGGCCCTGGGGGACAGGAAACCATGGGGGGGGAAACGAAAACGTTTTTTAACCCTTTCACTGCTGAGTGCTGACCCATTTCACCGCTGTGCACTGAGCTCATTTTTACCGCTTTTGAACGCGATTTGAAGCCATGGGAAGTGTTTCATCACCAACGAGTGGGAAATGTTTCATCACCAACAAGTGGGAAATGTTTCATCACCAGCGAGTGGGAAATGCTTGAGCAACAATTAGTGGGAAATGTTTATGACCCATAGGCTTCAATGTTAAAAATATTCCCGTTTAATTCAATATCTAATAAACCAATGGGAATGTTTAGATAAAGGGGCAAGAGGGGCTATTGTCCTGCCTCTGCTATTGGAGGTAAGAGCTGACAACTGAATGAGCTACAACAGGGAGCTTAAAAATCTTCTAATCTACCCTCTGGTGATGTCCTTTGAATACATCCCACACAATACAATGATGTGAGTCAGTGATTGACCCATAGAGTCCATTCCATGGCTAAAGCCACACAGTGAGGAGCAAATGATGGAAAAATACAGTGTATGTGTGTGGTGGGGTAGTTTACAACACAAAAGATCACATAATGGTTACACCCAGTGATACATATAGAGTAAAATATTACATATTACATCTAGTGGCTCAATGGGGTCCTAGCCCTTGCCAAACCCTTTGCAGCTTGACTACCAAAGATGCCAAAGATGTAAGGGTCTACCCATCTCACTGGTCCACCAAGATACCAACAAACTCCCCAGTTGCCTCGGCATCTGTGCCAGTAAGGGCCCACAGACTAATCACTGAGAGAGCGATAAGTATGTTCTGCATAGGCAGCCCCTAGTTTTCTGACGGCAGCCCTGAAAATAAGAGTTCAGTTTCATAATTTCTATATCAACAGTTCAGTATATTGTGTGACTCCATAACTGTGTGTTTTGCTGACCCTGAATCTTATAAAAAATATTCACAGAGCATTACCAACTTACATTGTGAATTTTTGTATTCTTGAGTAATGTACATAAATATTTACACTCAATTAGTGACTCTTCCACGTTGAATTTCCTCATCTAATCATAGTTTGTTACTTGAGATACCCTTAGGGAATATGTTGCAAGTAAAACATGTCAGCAGAAAGGTCCAAAGCATTTCAAAATATGTAACGCTCACGATACACGGGCTTTTAACCCTTTCGCTGCTGAGGCTTTTCCCGCCTCTGTGCTGAGGTCATTTTTTCCGGTTTTGCTCATCATGTTTAAACGTGTTTTGAAGGCTTATTTTAGTATATGACCCAGACATATTATATATCGTTCTTTCCGTCAGACTCGGCAGATTCATAATATGTCATTATTATATGTATACGTCATGACCTGTCTGTATATTATAACAAAAAATGCAATAAAATATGTATTTTCAATAATTTACAACGTGTAAAGTTTTTTTTTTCACATTTTAAGATGCGAGCAATTACGGTTATATTTTGTATGGGGTGCGCTTGTTAAAAAAATTAGAAATGGGGTCTCGTTACATTTTTTTGGGGAAAATTACGCGATTTTTAACAAACGCATCGCATACAAAACTCGTTAGTGCAGCATCATTGTTCACATTATAATTGAAATGGGAACAATATT
Source organism: Leptobrachium leishanense (assembly GCA_009667805.1). Lineage (NCBI taxonomy): Eukaryota > Metazoa > Chordata > Amphibia > Anura > Megophryidae > Leptobrachium > Leptobrachium leishanense. Next base: position 45,819,574 of record CM019069.1, read on the forward strand.
GCTGCATTAACAAACCAAAAAAAAGAAAAAAAACTTGTTTATTTTTTTTTATAATTTTTTTTAAATATTTTTTTATTTTTATTTTTAATTTTAATTTTTTAAAAAAACTTTTTTCACAGTCGTGTTTGGTATCGCTGGAACGGCCATGCTCTGGCCGATCCAACAGTACCAAACTTTAACCCCTAGCTGCCACGGATCAGGAGATAGGGGGTTCATTGGAACCCCCTATCTCCACCATTGGTGGCAGCTAGGGGTTAACTCCAGGACTGGCATCATCGTGCTATGCACGATGACGCCAGTCCTCAGGGGGAGTTCCCGGAGGCTTGGACGACATCCAAGATGTCGGCCAGCTCCGGGAAAGGATCACGAACCGGCGCTTTTCAGCGCCGATTCGTGATCCGGCTCCCCAGGGGTTAATGCCAGGTACCATTTGGAACTTCCGGAAGACTTGCCTTTTTCTTTTATTTATATGCGATGCAGATGTCTCAAATATAACGTGACCCCTCCAATTTTAAGGTCAATTTTTGTCACCAAAATCTAGCGGTATACTCGAGTATCTCCAGTCTATCTCCGAGATGACTCCACGGCCCAGAGCGATCTCGCGAGTGCAAAATCCCACAGGGCTTGTGACCCAGCAGCACAGCCCTCCATGGAATCCTATGACCTCCAGGAGGTGATACTCGCGGCTCGGAAACGCGAGTATCATAGATGGTACGCTGCATTACAAGGCAGGCTGCATTACGAGAGCCTGCCCCGGAATGGCTAAAATCGGGATGTTATGCAGAAACCTGCAGGCGCAGGTTTTTTCCCATATTAGCGCCTAGCAGCGAATAGGGCTCAAAGTGTCTCAGTGTCAATGATCAATGTTACATGCATCAATTGGTTAAATATTAAATGTACTGTGAACTTGATGGCAACATTTTCCAAAATTCCAACCATCAAAAACTGTTTAACCCTTTCGCTGCTGAGGCTTTTCCCGCCCCTGTGCTGAGGTCATTTTTTACCTGTTTTGCGCATCATGTTTAAACGTGTTTTTAAGGCTTATTTTAGTATATGACACCGACATATTATATATCGTTCTTTCCGTCAGACTCGGTAGATTCATAATATGTCATTATTATATGTATACGTTATGTCATGTCTGTATATTATAACAAAAAATGCAATAAAATATGTATTTTCAATAATTTACAATGTGTAAAGTGTTTTTTTTCACATTTTAACATGCGAGCAATTGCGGTTATATTTTGTATGGGGTGCGCTTGTTAAAAAAATTAGAGATGGGGTCTCGTTACATTTTTTTTTGGGGAAAATGACACTATTTTTAACAAACGCACCGCATACAAAAATCGTTAGTGCAGCATCATTGTTCACATTATAATTGAAATGGGAACAATATTGCTACACTAACAAACCAAAAAAAATAAAAAAAAAGTGTTTATTTTTTATTTTTTCATTTTTTTTTTAATTAGTTTTTATTTATTTATTTATTTTTTTTTTTTTTTTACAAAATTTTTAACTTTCATGTTTGGTATCGTTGGAACGGCCATGCTCTGGCCGATCCAACGATACCAAAATTTAACCCCTAACTGCCACGGATCGGGAGATAGGGAGTTCATTGGAACTCCCTATCTCCACACTTGGTGGCAGTTAGGGGTTAACTGTAGGACTGGCGTCATCGTGCTACGCACGATGACGCCAGTCCTCTGGGGGAGTTCCCGGAGCTTGGCCGACATCCAAGATGTCGGCCAGCTCCCGGGAAGGATCGCGAACCGGCGCTTTTCAGCGCCGATTCGCGATCCAGCTCCCCAGGGGTTAATGCCAGGCATCATTTGGAAGGGCAGGCTGTGCCCTTCCAAATGATGCCTGGGTTAAGCCCCTGTGCGCCGCGATCGGGAGGGAGAGAGGTCCGAAGGACCTACCCCCCCTCCCTTTCAGGCGCCTCCTCCGCACATGCGGGGGGGCGCCTGAATTAGGTGTCATCGCGCCCCCGCGATGACACCTAATGTTGGCGGCTGCTGGTCCGGATGCCGGGCTGACATCCAGGATGTCAGCCCGCACCGGAGGGGCCAGCGATCGGCGGAACCCGGCCGAACGCTGACCCCGATGCGAGGACGCGCTCAGCGCGTCCTCCGCATACCAGCGGGAATGCTGAGGACGCGCTGAGCGCGTCCTTAGCATTCAAGTGGTTAAAAGAACAATGTGGTGCAACTGGAAAAAGATTTCCAGAAAGTCAGAGAATTTAAGTTTTATTAACCATACTACAATACAATCATTATATAAATAATGTAAAAATTCACATTTTATTAGGTGTCATCCTTTTCAGTGTCGGAACCTTTATCTTTTGTGATATGAATAAGCTGGAAATATGAAAATGTATAAAAATAGATTATATCCTCGAAGAACAATTCTGTTAGATTGTTCGGATTTGCACTGCTACATTCCTTCCTTGAGTTCAGATGGTGCTTTATAGTTTTATTTTAAGGATCGAAGTCACTTATCTTTCCTCTCCAGTTCCCTGCTGGAAAACTGGAGATCTCCAGAGCTCAGGGGACTGCTATTATCTTCAGTGAAGATCCATGATTGTCACACTCCAGTAAATGTTCTTTATCTGTTTGTGTGTAATCTCTTAATTATGAAGATAACTGCATGTACAACATTGGCTTTTTGTTATACAAGGTGAAAGTCAGTGACGTACTCGAGTTAAAAAAAATATCATTTATGTTTTGTGAACAGTCATTTTTATAAAAAATTCACCAAACGTTGGTTTCTCTAGTATAAGCGGCAGCAACAATTATTTATAGCCAGGCAATCCCTGTGTCAGGCTCATAGATGCTGACTTCTACAGGTTTTGCAAAACCTTTAGTTTAGGCCAGAGGATTTCATGTGAAACATCATTTATCGGAGTAGGATAGTTAACAGGTACATGTAGCTTTGATCATATGTTGCCAAGTCCACAAAAAAAACCTTTATTTTACAAGAGTGACACACACTTCAATTTACTTCTTAACCCAGGTCTAAGCCATTCTGCACCTCAAAGTAGATGATCACTAACAAAGAGTCTATAAAGGTCCCATTTATGACCAGTTAATTTATTAGTTCAACTGAATGGGGCATCACTGGTTTATGGCACAATGATCATAACCGGGACGTTAATGGTAAGGCGAAGAAAGGAACAGCAACGAGTCTTTTCTGCTTTGCAGCTTGCCATTAATGTCCTTATTCCGGCTGAGCTGCTGTGTCAGCAGCTCGAGACAGAGTATATTTTGCTATTCCCTGATTGCCTAATGTCCTAGTTGTGATTTGTCCCTATATTTATTGGCTCTAGCACAGGAGTCACTAACTTTGGCCCTTCGGATGTTTTGGAGCTACAGCTTCTATGATGGTCACCACTCATTAATTTGGTGGAACCTCAGTGAAAAAGTAGTTCCAAAACATCTTTAGCCACGTTAAAGGGCCAACATTATTTGAACCGTTCGCTCTATACAGCCTGAATGACAGAAAATGTTTAGGATGATGGATTGCCATTTCCATTAAGAAATAAAACTGCTTGGTAAAAAAAATATACAAAGACACAGAGAGGGGGAGATAAACAGAAAGGGAGACAAAAAAATGCAGATCGAAATAACTTTTGAGCATGGCTCAACAATACCAGGGCCGGATTAACATTGGGGCTATTGGAGCAGCAGCTCCAGGCCCATGCTCCATAATAGGCCCAGAGATGGGCATTTGGACCCCTGTATCTCTGACAAATCTGTAGCAGCTACAGGTCCATGTGCTGTATCGCTGGAAAGGCCAGAGCATGTCCATTCCAATGATACCACACATGACCAGGGTGTATGTAACAATAAAAAATAATAAATAAATATTTTTTTATTTTTCTGTCTGACACGGCAGTATTGTTCACTTTTCAATTATAAAGTGAACAATGATGCTGCACTTACTCACATCTCATTTCTCATGTCACCAAAAAGTGTGGGGCGATGGCACAATCGGCTATTACAAATTGTTACATCAAAAACCTAAACCGCCACACTGCAGGGAAGAGCACTGGGGGGGGGGATTTGGAAACCTGCGTCTCTAACCTTTACACCGCACAAGTGAGGCATCATTGGACAGGTCAGAGACTTGCCTTTGCATCGGTATCAAACATGACCATGTAACACCTGAAAGAAAAAAACCTTTTTTAATTTATTTTTAATTCCATAGCGATTGCATTGTCCATTTGTTGCGTATAAAATAAGCAATACCACTGCCATTACTCACCTTCTCATTTCCCACTCAGGGAGCAAGTTCAGTGTTTTATACATAATCATGTTATTCCTAAAACACCATTCTCCAAAACACAAGTGAAATTTTTCTCAGAAAAATGCAGTAACACGTTCCCATTTCATTTTTTTTAAAATAAGAATGTCCTATAGAATATTTAACCACAGAGGTTTAGATGATAAAATGTGAAATAATAATTTTACACGCTGTAATTGATTGAAATCTGACTGGTAATGTTCTCACACAGTATCAGCCTGGTTAGATATACCCGTATCTGCACTTTTAAATAACCTAAAATATGTTTTCATTTCCCTAAATTCCAAAAGAATCCCACCAAAATCTTTAGCTACAGCCCCATAGAGATATTAATCCGGTCCTGTACAATACTTGAGTGTTTACATAAGCGTGATCATTACATTTAAATGAAGTATGCACTATCAAAGGTTATCATTATTATCATTATTTAAAGCTTGATACCTGCAGATAATCTCGTATGGAATCAGTCTTCTACACTTTTCATTAGTCAGGGTAATGACTCTTTTGAAGAATTTGCACCACTTTCAGGGTTATTCAAAGAGAATCGAAAAGTCACCGCACGTTCGGTGACTTTTCGTTCTCTTCAATTCGGCTTGATTCAGCGACCCTGCGGTGTATTCAGCAAGCACCACAGAGCCGTCGTAGTGCAGGGAAAAGCCGTCGAAAACCTGCCGAACACTCATTGCAAAACCCAGGAGAATGCACACTGAAACCCGCAAAAACATGTGGATTTACCACGCCGAACACGCCGGAGAAACCCGAGCAGGAGCCGATCAGAGCGCAAAGCAGCCGCCGGAAAAACCCGACACCGCAGAAGGAATGGAGTGAAAAAAAAACAGTACGCTTGAATGTTTGAAAAGTGAAACGCTGTTTGCAAAGAAACTACAGAACGAAAATGTCTGAAATTTACACATAAGATCCAATAAATGATAATAAAAAGGGCTGTTACAGAAAAAAGAAAAAACGTTAAATTTTTTTTTAAATCGGGAAAATTTGTTTAGCAAAAAAAATCCTTAAAAATTCTTAAAAGATCCTAAAAAATCTATAAATAAAGAGACTTTTTACTGCAGAAGATTATAATAAATGGTTTATTAGATATTGAATTAAAACGGGAATATTTTTACCATTGAAGCCTAAGGGATTCGCCTGAATAAACCTGTCGAATGAAGCAACCGATTGGCACTTTTGGCAGGGCATTTCGGAAACTTTTCACTGCTGGTTTTTGTTCTCTGAATAGACGAAGCTATGGGGATTTCACTGCCCTTAAAGAGGCAACGAACAGGCACCATATGTGCAGGTAATTCGCCAACATTTGGCGAACTGCCTGCTCTCTGAATAGCCGAATGGCCAGGAAAGGTAACCGTACGCTGAATTTCAGCGTTCGGTTACCTTTCGCCAGCAATTCGGATATCTTTGAATAACCCTGTTTAATAATTTCTGTTACTTGTTATTCTTAAATATCGGAAATTATATGTCACATGGGGGAAACATTAATGCTAAAGGCATCCAAAACAAACCTTTTTTCCCCGAAGGTCAAAGAAAGACTGTTTTAGATGCATAAATAAGCGATTGTCTCTTTCTCACACTGGGACATCCCGAAAGTAATATTGACAACTTGCAACATAAATATCTCTGCGTGGCGGCTGGCCATATCGCCGGCAGGGAAATAAGGCAGATGGAGTCTTAAAAGGTGCCACCATGTAGGTTTAAATACCCATAAGAATATTTTAAACCACTCTCATTAAATATTGAAGCTGATGATGTTTGAAGGTATGCTGTTTTTCAAGCAATTTCATTTTATTCCGGTGACAAAAAATATTTGTATGTGGATCATTATATATACAGTATGTGCGTGTACGCTGAAATATGATCTGATCCACATACAAATATTTTTTTTATCACCACAACAAAATGAAAGTGCTCTGAAAAAGCAGCATACCTTCAAATAACAGCATCATTAATGTTTAATGACAGTAGCTTAAAATAATGTTACGGGTGTTTAAACCCAAATGGTGGCACCTTAACCAGCAGTATGCCTTTATAAATTCACACCATTACATCCACAGTGCATCCTGTTATTTGATTAACTGTGCACTCCATCACACAAAATATGCTATAAAAGTTGACGTGTGCTCTGCTTTTAATAATATGGTACAACTTGATGGTTGAAACCAATTACTAAAGTCACATTAAAACTGACTGAATGCCTCTGTGTATTGGCATCCACATGCAAAACCTTTTACAGCTTAATTTAATTAAACCAGGTCTGGCAGGGGATCAAACAGCGGGAAAAAACTCTACATTGACCTTGTTGACACCAGGGACCAAAATCACAGCGCACACTGAAAAAGGTTAATGGAAGCCATGTGTGCTTCACAGAATCTTGTGTGAGGAACCCACAACATAAATTCTATAGATGGGGATTGGCAGAGAATTGTTAAATAAAATGTTGTCCTATTTTAATAGTTGAGTTATAATTAGGGCTGAAACAACTAATCGATTAATCGACAACTAATCGATGATTAAAATAGTTGGCAACTACTTTAATCATCGATTAATTGGTGTCGATTAATTGTCCTGTGTGCAGCACACACTGTTTAGAGTCAGATTGAGTTAAACGTAAATAACCTCAGCTTCGGAGCTGATTGAAGAAGACGCGACGCTGCTTTAGTTCTAGGGTTATGTCAGACTGTAACGGTAGCGGTAACGCTGCAACATGAGTAGAGGAGTTGAGATCCTTGAGGGCAGAAGTATCTGCTTGAATAACACAAAAGGTTTATAAACTACAGACTGTAATTTAATAGCCAAAGAGACACAAGGATTAACTAAATTGTCTCTAAACTCTGAAGGTTTCAAGACCAACAGATTACCTAGGACCCGCTCAGAAACACCATACGTGGAACGACAGTCCGTGAAGTATTCAAGGTGCAGGGCTGTCGGAGATACAGAAACCAATCGTTCTGGTAAATACTTAAGATTAGTAGATACCTGGTGACTCTCGGAAGGTACTGACTTGCATACACTATTGTTATTGCTAATATGTACAGAGATGCGATTAGAAATAACATTAAACAGAAATAAACAATCGTTTGTTATCGTGGTCTTTGCAAAAACATTAACAAGAGTAGTAGCCTGGGTAAAGGGACCCCGGAGAGTGTCTTGTCACACACCCAGTACAACGCATTATTTTGGGGGTCACTAATTTCTACAAAACATTTGGGAATTGAGGTGATCTGTGTCTTGTCACACACCCAGTACCACGCAGTATTTTGGGGGTCACTAATTTCTACAAAACATTTGGGAATTGAGGTGATCTGTGTCTTGTCACTGCCAGCAAGTATTTTGGGGGTCACAAATTTCTACAAAACATTTGGGAATTGAGGTGATCTGTGTCTTGTCACACAGCCAGTACCAAGCAGTATTTTGGGGGTCACTAATTTCTACAAAATATTTGGGAATTGTTATAATCTGTGTGTTCTCACTGGCTGCCACCCATCAGGGGGTCTCACTGATTTATAGGAGGTTTCTAAAATTTGTAATCTGTGTCTTCTCTCACTGCCAGCCAGCAGGAGGTCGCACTGATTTAAAGGAGGTTTCTGAGACTTGTAATCTGTGTCTTCTCACTGCCACCCATCAGGGGGTCTCACTGATTTATAGGAGGTTTCTGGGAATTGTAATCTGTGTCTTGACACTGGCTGCTAGCTATCAGGGTGTCTCACTGAGTTATACCAGAGTTCTGTAAATCTTTAATCTTTTACCAGAGTTGAATAAGAGTGTATATATTTAATCTATATTTAATCTATATATCACTCACCATGTCTGAAAGAACAAAAAGGACAGGCAGACGCTCCCAGACACAGATAAGAGGGCAAGCAGCCCCTGTGTCGGGAGGCTGTGCGTCTGGTCGTGGTGGACGTGGTGCATCCTCTGCAGGGGCATGCTTGTCTTTTCTAACTGGTGCTGGCCGTCTTAAGCAGCAGCAACATACAGAGGATTTGGTGGATTGGCTAACCAGGCCATCCTCATCCTCCGAGTCCTCTGCCAGCCATGCTTGTAGTGCTTTACAGTCCACCTCAGCTGCCAAAGCATCTAATGCAGCCTCCATGTCCACAGCTACTCCAGCCGTAGCCTCGCTATCACACACGGAGGAGTCAGCTGAATTATTTGACTACAATGACAGTGACATGCTGCTTGAGGATGCGCAGCAAGTACAGTGCTCTGATTCAATCTCTGAGGTTGAGGAAGGGAGTATAATCAACCTAGAGGAAGGGGGTGCCAGTGACACACAAATAACGCAGCTGCAGCATACTGCCAAGTTGGCTCCAGTGACGAGGAGATAGGGGGTGATGACAATGATGATGAAGTCACTGACTCCACCTGGGTGCCTGATTGAACAGAGGAGTCAAGTGAGGAGAAGGAGGAGGCACAACAAACACGAGGCACAACATACTCTATGACCAACCATAGCACTAGCCAGTCCAAGGCATCAGATGTCAGAGCTGCTCCGGTGCAGAGCGCTGTTGTCTCAAAGCACACATGCAGGAACTCTGCTGTCTGGGAGTTCTTTAAGAAATGTGCAGCAGACCCCACCGTTGCTATTTGTAATCTATGTCAGATGATATGAAGCGTGGGAAAGACACCGGACGTTTGGGTACCACGTGCTTGAGGCAACATATGACCTCCTGCCACACATCCTGTTGGCACAAAACTTTGCGTAGGTCCTCCTCATCTGTCTCTACCCCAACTGTATGTCCTGCCATGTCATTGCCTGCTACAACCTCCACTGACAGGGATGATGCTACAATAATGGATGTACCAGCTCCTTCACAATGTGACAGCATCCCATCAGCTGAAGATTTACACAGTCAGATTACGTTGCCCCAGCTGCTGCAGTGTAAGAAAAAATATAGTCCCAACCATCCCCAAGCACAGCGTTTAAATGCCAGTTTAGCAAAATTACTCGCATTGCAGCTGCTGCCTTTCCAGCTGGTGGACTCTGCTTCTTTCCGTGAATTTGCTGAATGTGCTGTACCAAAGTGGCAGGTTCCAAAATGCCATTACTTTTCACGCAAGGCCATTCCAGCACTATACCAGCACGTGGAAGTCAATGTTATCGAGTCATTGGGAAAGGCAGTCAGCAGCAAGGTGCATGTGACTTTAGACACGTGGTCCAGCAAGCATGGACAGGGTCGTTACATCTCCTTCACGGTACAGTGGGCAACTCTGATTGCAGCTGGGAGGGATCGAAGACGGGGCTCTGTGCTGGAGCCTGTTCATCCGCCACGCCTCCAGAAATCTGCTTGTATGAGGTCTGTCTGCTCCACCACCACCTCTCCCTCTTCCTCCTCCTCCTTCTGTGTCTCTGGCAAAGTGACAGTTAAACCGACGCCTGACAGGGGCTACGCAATGGCTCAAGCAAAAAGATGCCATACTGTGCTTGAACTGGTTTGTTTAGGGGACAGGGGCCACACCGGGCCAGAAATTCTGTCAGCTCTGCAGGGGCAGGTGCAGAGATGGTTAACACCATGCCAGCTTCAGCTGGGAATGATCATCTGTGATAATGGCAGCAACCTTCTCTCCACCCTACGCAAGGGTAAATTGACGCATGTACCATGCCTAGCACACGTCCTAAATCTAGTGGTACAGCGTTTCCTAACCAAGTACCCAGGGCTGCCAGAGCTTCTCAGCCAAGCCAGAAAAGTCTGCAGCCACTTCAGACGGTCATTCCCAGCAAGTGTTCGCCTGCAGAAATTCAAAGAGAATTCCACCTTCCCACAAACCGTCTGATCTGTGACATGCCCACCAGGTGGAACTCGACATTAGCAATGCTGCAGCGTCTGCACAAGCAGCAGAGGGCCATCAACGAGTACCTGTGTGAGTATGGCACAAGGACAGGTTCAGGTCAATTTGTTTTTTTTTCCCCCCCGGAAGTGGCTGATGATCAAGGATGCATGCAATGTACTGTCACCATTTGAGAAGGCAACGAGGATGGTGACCAGGGACAGTGCATGCATCAGTGACACAATTCCTTTAGTGTTCCTGCTGGAGCACACTCTGCAGGGAATTATAGATGTGGCTCTAGAGGCAGAGCAGCGGGAGGAAGAGGAGGCCTTCCCTAGCTCTCAAGGCCCCAGTCTTTCCGAAGACAGCATTCCAGCAGGTCCTCCTCAGATCAGGAGGAGGATGAGGAGGAGGAATATTTAAGTAGTGGGGCATTGAAGGTGGGGATTCCTCAAGGGAGGGTTTCGTGTGCCCAGAAACACAAGGGCTAGTGTGTGGCTCAGAGGAGGAAGTGCACGATACGGTCATCCTCATTGACCAGGAAGACTCGGAAGCTAATGCCACCTCCAACCTATGCTGCATGGGCTCCCTTATAATGCAAAGCCTGCTAAAGGACCCCAGGATTCGTGCTATCAAGGAGAGGGATCATTACTGGTTGGCAACCCTTCTTGATCCATGATACAAGGGTAAAGTTGCAGAGCTCATCCTGCCCGCACATAGGGAGCACAGGATGAAAAAACTTGAGGATGCTCTAAAGCGACACTTGTGTAACACCTTTCCAGGCATTGGAAAGGCAAAAGGATAAACAAGACCATACGGCGCATAAAACAGTGAACAGTTGGTTAAATGAACAACTGGTTAATAGAAGTAAAATGTGAAAGGTGTCCTTTAAGGTATAAAAAGTGTCCTTTAAAATGCAAGAAGTGTCCTTTAAAATACCAAACAGAGGAGGTAAAAGAGTACAAAAAAGTTCCAAAAAAAATTATTAAGTCAATTTGTGCAAAATAAGTGTTCAAAAAGTGCAATGATTTAATACTCAAAGAGTGTTGTTGATTGAAGACAAATGCAACAATCTTCTCTGTGGTGTAGATATCGAATCTTCTCTTTAAAGGTGTCCCTCAGAGAGAAATAAAGGCAATAATAGTGCAGATGGTCATACTGGGATGAAGTAATTTAATAAAATGAATGTATCACTCACATTTATTAGAGCCTAAGAGAAATCCAGGCTCAAGGAAAATAGCTTGCGGCCAAGTATAGGGTGGCACGTCCCTCCTTTCATCTATGGTGGTTACTAGATAAAGCAGAGAAGATCGGGAGACGGCACTCCCATAGCGTAACTCTGTGCAATACAGGTGGAGGATTAAATTAAAATTAGTCACACTCACCAGTTATAGAGCCTCTCAATTCCAGGCTCAAGGAGTATCGCCTTGGGTCCTCTTAAGGTGGGGGCCCAAACCTCTTTGGTATAGCAGCAGTTGGTCCAGATGTCCAAAAAAAGTGGGGAGATAAGGAAAAGTGGCGAATGCAAAAAATATATAGGTAATGAATTTATTGGAATTAATAAAATCCTGGACAAATTGTACCGAGACGCGTTTCGGCTAAAAGCCTTCCTCAGTCGGTATATTTAGTGTCCATAAAGTGCAAATAAAGTCTTTATTTGCACTTTATGGACACTAAATATACCGACTGAGGAAGGCTTTTAGCCGAAACGCGTCTCGGTACAATTTGTCCAGGATTTTATTAATTCCAATAAATTCATTACCTATATATTTTTTGCATTCGCCACTTTTCCTTATCTCCCCACTTTTTTTGGACATCTGGACCAACTGCTGCTACACCAAAGAGGTTTGGGCCCCCACCTTAAGAGGACCCAAGGCGATACTCCTTGAGCCTGGAATTGAGAGGCTCTATAACTGGTGAGTGTGACTAATTTTAATTTAATCCTCCACCTGTATTGCACAGAGTTACGCTATGGGAGTGCCGTCTCCCGATCTTCTCTGCTTTATCTAGTAACCACCATAGATGAAAGGAGGGACGTGCCACCCTATACTTGGCCGCAAGCTATTTTCCTTGAGCCTGGATTTCTCTTAGGCTCTAATAAATGTGAGTGATACATTCATTTTATTAAATTACTTCATCCCAGTATGACCATCTGCACTATTATTGCCTTTATTTCTCTCTGAGGGACACCTTTAAAGAGAAGATTCAATATCTACACCACAGAGAAGATTGTTGCATTTGTCTTCAATCAACAACACTCTTTGAGTATTAAATCATTGCACTTTTTGAACACTTATTTTGCACAAATTGACTTAATAATTTTTTTTGGAACTTTTTTGTACTCTTTTACCTCCTCTGTTTGGTATTTTAAAGGACACTTCTTGCATTTTAAAGGACACTTTTTATACCTTAAAGGACACCTTTCACATTTTACTTCTATTAACCAGTTGTTCATTTAACCAACTGTTCACTGTTTTATGCGCCGTATGGTCTTGTTTATCCTTTTGTCTTAATCTTGGCACGTATTTTGGTTGTTTTTTATGTGCTTTTTACCATACTTAGGCTGCAATTGATTATTTATTCACATAGCACTTTAATTAACTTAAATTAACAAGCGCCCACACTGTATAGTGTATACCCGTATACACACTTTTTAATCAACTCTTCTATTGGAAAGGCAACCCTGCACTCTTCCACAATACCACAAAAGGGTTACGATGTGAAGGCACTTGCTGCCATGAAAGGCACAATATTTGGCTGCACCGATGCCTGTGCCAGATTTATATCATTTAAATTTTTTGAACTGCAGGGTCCAACCCTGCACTCTTCCACAATACCACAAAAGGGATACGGTGTGAATGCACTTGCTGCCATGAAAGGCACAATATTTGGCTGCACTGATGCCTGTGCCAGATTTATATCATTTCAATTTTTTGAACCGCAGGGTCCAACCCTGCACTCTTCCACAATACCACAAAAGGGTTACAGTGTGAAGGCACTTGCTGCCATGAAAGGCACAATATTTGGCTGCAATGACGCATGTGCCACATCTATATCATTTTAATTTTTTGAACCGCAGGGTCCAACCCTGCACTCTTCCACAATACCACAGAGGGGTTACTGTATGAATGCACTTGCTGGCCTGGCACCAAAAGCACAATATCTGGGTGCACTGACGCCTTTAACAAATTCATATCTTTTAATATAGGACCGCATGGTCCACCCCTGCACTCTTCCACAATACCACAGAGGGGTTACTATATGAATGCACTTGCTGGCCTGGCACCAAAAGCACAATATCTGGGTGCACTGACGCCCATTACCAGATTCATATCTTTTAATATAGGACCGCATGGTGCACCCCTGCATTCTTCCACAATACCACAGAGGGGTTACTGTATGAATGCACTTGCTGGCCTGGCACCAAAAGCACAATATCTGGGTGCACTAACAACTTTACCAGATGCAGATCTTTTTAATATAGGACCGCAAGGTCCACCCCTGCATTCTTCCACAATACTATAGAGGGGTTACTGTATGATAGTACTTGCTGGCCTGGCAGTCTGGCACCAAAAGCACAAAATCTGGGTGCACTGATGCCCATTACCAGATTCATATCTTTTTAATATAGGACCGCAAGGTCCACCCCTGCATTCTTCCACAATACTACAGAGGGGTTACTGTATGATAGTACTTGCAGGCCTGGCACCAAAAGCACAATATTTGGGTGCACTGCCACTGACGCCTGTATCAGATTCATATGCTCAGAGGGGTTACTTTGTGACGGCACTGTTGCCGATGCTAAAGGACCAATTTTAAAGCACCTATTGTTACTTTCATCCAAAGCCTGCATAAGTTTCACAATAATTTAGCCAAAAAAATCACTAAACTTTTTCTACGTATCCGAAAATGTCTCCTCTTTTCATACAGACTGCCGCCCCAAGCAGTTGTTTATGGATAGATTAAAGGAAAAACATTTACCGTCATCTGAAGCGTAATTTTTTTGTTTTTAAGTGTTTCTATACATCCTAGAAATCCGCCACTTCACGGGTAGGTTATGGGGACCTCCTAGGCACGATATTTGAAGGAATTTTTCGTTTTTATTTTTAACCCTTATTTCATGGAAAACTCACTGTCCCTTTAAAAACGTTTTTTTAAAAACTTTTTGTCCTTGTTTCCTGTCCCCCAGGGCACTACCCGGACCCCCATACACCTTTTATGGCAAATATCTAGCATATATGCCCTCTTGGAGGGCACTCTAAACATAGAATTTTCAGCCCCATTGACTTGTATTGAGTTCGAGTTCGAACATTTGGAAAGATCGAGTTCGAATGCGAACTGAACTCGGGGGTGTTCGGCTCATCCCTAGTCAACAGTAATTCAACTAAATTCAGGAAGTAGCGGTGCGTGAAATGAACTCCACAACAGGGCGATGAGGCAACTCCTAGAGCCCTGTTTTAAAGCCTGTGGCTCCTGGTAACCACACCTGACCCCGCCCCCTCAGATGCCGATCTGCCAGCAGAAAGTGCTGGCACCCAGCCAGCCGGCGGTCCCCCTTCTTGCCCAGACGCCCCAGGGGGCACAGCGAGGGCTAAGGATGTAACAGAACCCCCCGTCTACGGTTGGGCCCTGAACAACCACCAGGCGCTGAAGGATGGGCATCATGAAACAGGCGAAACAGGCGAGGCGCATGGATATCGCAGGCTTCTTGCCAAGAACGATCCTCAGGACCATAACCCTCCCAGTCCACCAGGTACTGCAGGACACCCCTGACCAGACGGGACCACAGGATGGCACGGAGCTCATACTCCTCCTCACCCTGAGACTTGATAGGCAGAGGGGGAACAGCAATTCTGGTGTACTTATTGCAGGTAAGAGGCTTCAAGAGGTTGACATGAAATACGTTATGTATACGTAGAGAAGGAGGCAAAGCCAGCGCATAAGAAACAGGATTAATACGTTTTAACACTTTATAAGGCCCAATAAATCTGGGAGCCATCTTCATGGATGGCACTAACAATTTGATGTTTCTGGTAGACAGCCGTACCTTGTCCCCAACCATATAAACCGGTGCAAGACCTCTGCATCTTTCTGCTTTTATATTTTGTTTCTCAATATTGGCCTTCATAATCTCTTTTACTTTCTCCCATGTCCCTTTCATGTCATTCAGATGTTCGTCCAAGGCTGGCAAAGCAGTCACTTGGAATTCAGAAGGGAGCATGGGAGGGTCATAACCATAGACTGCATGGAAAGGTGAGTGGCCTGTGGTTTCACTTACTGAGTTGTTTAACGCAACCTCAGCCCAGGGTAACAGGTCTGCCCACTCATTTTGTCTTTCAGACACGAAGCAACGCAAGTACTGCTCAACACTTTGGTTGGCTCTCTCTGCAGCCCCATTAGTTTGTGGGTGATAGGCAGAGGAGAAGCTCAACTCAATACCTAGGTTTTCCCAAAATCTTTGCCAGAAACGAGACATGAACTGACAATACTTTGTATGAATACTGGTACCAGCTCACTGGCTGAAGGAAGCTTTACCAGTGGTATGAAGTGTACCATCTTGGAGAACCTACCACTGTAAGGATTACAGTATGGCCTTTGGAAGGTTGTAAATCTGTGATAAAGTCCATCGAAAGGTGGGACCAAGGTCTCTCTGGCACTGGTAAAGGCTGCAGGAGACCAACAGGTAAGGACCGGGGATTTTTACTTCTACAGCACACGTCACATGTGGCTATGTAGTCCTTAATATCCCTTCGCATACCAACCCACCAGAACTGCTTCTCAATCGTAGCCACTGTTTCATTTATTCCCATATGCCCATAGGGCTTGGAATCATGATAAATCATCATCATCATCTGTGTTCTCTCCTCCTCAGGTACAAACATTTTCCCAGGAGGTTTTTCAAGAGGAGCAACACCCTGACCAGCCTGGATTCTCTCCAGCAAAGGAGAAGACACTGTCAAGACCGTGGTACCCAAGATCCTCTCATGTGGAATGTTTGGACTGTGGTCAAACGTGTGCCGTTCATATGACTCGAACTGTCTAGATAAAGCGTTAGCTTTTGTGTTTTTAGAACCAGGACGATAAGTTAACAAAAAGTTGAAACTTGACAAGAACAGTGACCACCTGGCTTGCCTGGAATTTAAGCGTTTGGCATCTCCCATGTACACTAGATTCTTATGGTCTGTGATAATTAACACGGGATCTTTAGTGCCTTCTAACAAAAAGCGCCATTCCGTGAGGGCCGCTATAACTGCTAGTAATTCTCTGTTCCCTATGTCATAGTTTTTCTCAGCAGGTGTCATCTTTCTAGAGAAAAACCCTCAAGGATGTACATGTCCCTCAGGACTTTCTCTTTGAGACAAAATTGCACCAATCTCTATTTCAGATGCATCGACCTCAAGCTGAAATGGAAGGCCTGGTACTGGATGCCTTAGGATAGGTGCGGAGACAAACGTTTCTTTAAGTGACTGGAATGCCTGCTTGGCCTGGTCACTCCAAACCTGATTCTGAGCACCCTTCTTAGTCATGGCCATGATGGGAGACACAACAGAAGAGAACCCTTTGATAAACCTCCTATAATAGTTTGTGAAACCAAGAAATCTTTGTATGGCTTTCAGACCTTGAGGTAGTGGCCATTCTCTGATGGTAGATAGCTTTTTTGGATCCATCTCAAACCCATTTGGTGTGATGATGTAACCCAGGAAATGTACTGAAGTTATGTCAAACAGACACTTTTCTAACTTACAGTATAGTTTATTCTCCAGCAACCTTTGCAACACAGTCCTTACATGGACATGGTGTGTCTCAACATCAGGAGAATATATCAAAATATCATCTAAATAGACGATTACAAAGACTTACAAAAAATCCCTCAGGACATCATTTATAAAGTCTTGGAAGACTGCAGGCGCATTGCATAGACCAAAAGGCATAACTAAATACTCATAATGACCACTGCGAGTATTAAAGGCAGTCTTCCACTCGTGGTCCTCCTTGATTCTCACCAAATTGTATGCGCCATGAAGATCCAATTTTGTGTAAATGTTGGCATCTCTTAAGCGGTCGAACAACTCGGATATTAAAAGGGATGGGATAGGCATTACGTATAGTGATTCTGTTTAACCCTCTATAGTCAATGCAAGGTCTTAAATACCCCTCCTTTTTAGACACAAAGAAAAACCCCGCTCCCGCAGGAGAGGAAGAACGACGTATGAACCCTTTGGCTAGGTTTTCACGCATATAGTCTTCCATAATATTATTTTCTTTCTGAGAAAGTGGATACACATGACCTCTTGGAGGCATGGTGCCTGGTAATATGTCTATGGCACAATCATACGGCCTGTGAGGTGGCAAGATCTCGGATTTACCCTTATCAAACAACTCCTTTAAGTCTTTGTACCACTCGGGTACTACAGTAGAGAGTGGAGGAGCAGTGGCTACATTCAAGCTACCAACTGTAGCAGTCATGCCCAGACACCTGGACCAGCATTTTGATTCCCATGATTCCAACTCCCCTTTTCCCCAGTTCACCACTGGGTTGTGTTTAGCCAGCCACGGATAGCCCAATATGATAGGCATGGTAGGAGACTCAATAATTTGTAACTGTATTTTCTCTTTATGCAGAACACCAGTGCTAAAAGATACAGGAACAGTTTGATGCGTGACATGAGGTCTTGTCAAACTTCTGCCGTCAATACTCTCAATGAGAAGTGGTACCTCTCTCTCAACCAGAGGCACTTGGTGAAAGGCAGCAAACCCAGAGTCTAGAAAATTTCCTGCAGACCCAGAATCCAGTATTGCCTCAGTGTCAAATTTGACCTTCTCCCAACCAATGGTTACAGGCATTACCACACGAGATTTTTTATTTCTTTTCTTATCAGATAAGAGAGACACGACAGTGGTACCTAGAACCTGTCTCTCAGGCGATACCAGGTTTGCTTGTGACACAGTAGACCTCTTGGTTCTTTTGGGGCATTGTAACCAAAAATGCCCTCTACCAGCACAATAAAAACAGAGACCCTCTTTGAGGCAACGTTGTCTCTCCTCTCCTGATATGCCAGAATGACCTAGTTGCATAGGCTCTGGTTCAGCAGGCATGGGTCTGGGAGGAGACACAGCATGAACAGACCTGGGAATAGAACATGTACCGTGAGGCTGTTTATGTGACTTGCTACGACCAGACCTTCTGTCTCGCATCTGATCATCAAGAGCAATACAATAAATCAATCAGATTTTCTAGTTCTTCAGGCAAAGACAAAGGTGCTAATTCATTCATAACAGTCTCTGAAATTCCCTCGAGAAATGCCATAACAAGCACTTCATTTTGCCACTGTAATTCTGCTGCTATTGTTTTGAATTCTATGGCATAGTCAGCAACTCGGCGGTTGCCCATGGAAATACGCCACAAGGCTCTAGCTGCCCCTGTAGCCCTTCGATCAGGGTCAAATGTACGTCTCAAGTCATTCATAAATGCAGCATAATTATAAATCACTGGTTTATTTAATTCCCATAAAGGGGTTGCCCACAGTAGAGCTTTCTCAGTCAGATGGTTGAGCACATAACCCACCTTAGCTCTATCTGTGGGACACATACCTGGATTCAACTCAAACATGATATCAATTTGGGTTATGAACCCTCTGCATAAACCAGAATTCCCACTGAAACACGTAGGTGTCTTTAAACTCACATGAAATACTTCAGTAGCGATCATAGAAGAAACAGACAGAGTTTGGGGAGCCTCATTAACTGCAGGAGTGAAGGGTGGCGATGCCTGACCTAACTCCTTAGGTTGATTCAGGAGTAGGCCCAAAGCCTGAGCAAATAGATCCATCCTATGATCCTGCTCCTCTAGTCTACGAGCTTGCTCCTTCTGTCTATGGAGTTGTTCCTCCTGTTTATTAATTAATTTGCCTAATTTGGACAGGAGTTCAGATAATCCTGCCAGATCCATTGGCCCGGTTGTAATGTAACGGTAGCAGTAACGCTGCCACACGAGTAGTGGAGTTGAGATCCTTGAGGGCAGAAGTATCTGCTTGAATAACACAAAAGGTTTATAAACTACAGACTGTAACTTAATAGCCAAGGAGACACAAGGACTAACTGAATTGTCTCTAAGCTCTGAAGGTTTCAAGACAAAAAGATTACCTAGGACCCGCTCAGAAACACCATACGTGGAACGACAGTCCGTGAAGTATTCAAGGTGCATGGCAGTCAGAGATGCAGAAACCAATACTGGTAAATACTTAAGATTAGTAGATACCTGGTGAGAGTTACAAACGATACCCCCAAACGTGATGGGACAGAACCCAAACAGCGAGCGATCAACCCAGCAACCAGCATGGGGTTAAATCACTAAAATAAACGAACAGTGTAAAATACACAATAGAGAGAGAGTAGTCTAAGCCAAGCCGGGTCAAATAACAGGAGCAGGAATCTCATACAAAGCAGGGTCGTCAACAGTAATTCAAATAAATTCAGGAAGTAGCGGTGCGTGAAATGAACTCCACAACAGGGCGATGAGGCAACTCCTAGAGCCCTGTTTTAAAGCCTGTGGCTCCTGGTAACCACACCTGACCCCGCCCCCTCAGATGCCAATCTGCCAGCAGAAAGTGCTGGCACCCGGCCAGGCGGCGGTCCCCCTTCTTGCCCAGACCCCCCAGGGGGCACAGCGAGGGCTGAGGATGTAACACAGACACATCCAGTTTGTTTTTATTCCGTTTGCAACAGTATAACTAAAACACAAACAATAGAATACTGCCACTGGGTGTAGGAGCTGTATGCCTGTGTTTTATCCTTACTTGAAGCTGGAGTCCTGTGCCACCACCCACCCTCCCTGTCACACCCTCTTTGGTCAGGAACTGCCATTCCCTCCCTTCGGTCTGGTCCCTTTCCCCAGACTCACTCCCGTACTCAGATCCGGTCTTTTGTCCATTCCCACTCCCTCTCACACTCAGGTCAAGTCACTTGAGCAAAGTCACTCCTTTCCACCTCCAGTCCCTCCTCCCACTCAGTTGGTTCACAAAATGATTTAAAAGGGACACATTGCACCATGACCACTTTAGCTTATTAACCCCTTAGTGACCGGGCGGTTTTACACAAATCCGTCCTTTAGTGACCGCTGCTGTTTTTACGTTTCTGCGCTGTTAGTGTTTAGGTCAAATTTTCCTCTTACTCGTTTATTCAACCCACACATATTATACACCGTTTTTTCCGCCATTAAATGGACTTTCTAAAAATAGCATTATTTCCATCATATCGAATAATTTACTATATAAAAAAAATGAAATATGATGAAAAAATGGTAAAAACACACTTTTTCGTAATGTAATCCCCAAAATCTACAACCACCAAAAAAGACCCTGGCTAAATAGTTTAAAAATTTTGTCCCGAGAATAGAAATACCTAATTTTTACATGTTTTTGCTTTTTTAACCCCTTCACTGCTGAGCCAGTTCACCTATGTGCGCTGCGCTCATTCATTCTGACCGTTTTTTGCTAATTATTTTTAGATGACAGGCTAGGTCCTATTTAACTAATTCCCCCCAAACAAGTTTTTTTTTTTTTTTTAAAAACACATTTTTTTATTTTATTTATTTATTTTTATTTTTATTATTATTATTTTTTGAATTTTAAATTTTATTTTTAAACCAAACCTGGTCATGTTTGGTATCATTGGAAAGGCCGTGATCAGCCAAGATGTTAGCAACCTCCAGGTTCGAATCGCTTTTTGGCACCGATTAGCAATTAGGCTATACACCGCTGAAAAGGGGAGACTCTCCCCTTTCCAGCGGTGCAAAAAGCATCACTGTAGCTTACATGGTTGGGGAGCTAAAGGGCTCCAAAGGAGCCCCCCTCCCCTTCCTGTATTTTCACCACTGGCGCCTGCCGATGATATCATCACGCAGTGTGATGACGTCACTGGATCGGCCGGCCCCAGAAAACGGCGAGGCAAGCTTGAAGCTTGCCATAGACATTGTGGGAGCTGGCAAGGAAGATGAGTATCGGGCAGAAGGGAGGTTAGGAGCCGCTGACGTACTATGTACGTCCGCGGGTCCTGTACTTAGTACGTCAGCGGTCCCTAAGGGGTTAACCCCAATTTCATGCTGACATCATCATCTATGACCAAGTGCTTGTAGCCGCGCTCATTTGAGGAAGCAAACATGGGTTTAGGCTGCGCATGCAGCATCAACCCATCCCTCTGACCAAGCAATCACAGCATCAACCCATCCCTCTGACCAAGCACTTACATACCTTGTGTGAAAAGTACACAAGATACGCAATTTGCATATGTACGTACGAAAGTTACTTATGAAAAAAGGGGGAGGGGTTGTGGCTATTTATTATTTTTTTTACATAAAGTTCCTTTTAAGTAAACAAATCTTTTTCTCTTTTTTTATCCAATGAATCGATTAATCAAAATACTAAATCGGCCAACTAATCGATTATGAGAATAATCGTTAGTTGCAGCCCTAGTTATAATTATTATTCTTTTATAATTCAGTTGTTTTAACCTAAAATGTTAAAGATACCACAACATACCAAGTAACCCAACATTACAAGATACATGTTTTAGAAAAATAATTATGAAAGTAAACTCATTCAATGTGCTTTGGGCGAAGCCAAGAGAATAGATGTGGCAGGTACCATAGTGCCAAGAGTCTCTGATGCTTGTTGGTCATCTGCATGAGATGGTTTGGATTAGGGTCCTCTTGGACATTCTTGTCTACCAACTATGGTTCTGTGTGTAAGATGCTGAATAATGTAGAAGCAGGCTGGTGACTTGTTGGCAAGAGCAGAGTTGTGAAAAATGATTTGGCATGAACAGGGCTGTCGACATGTGTGTGTCTTTCAACGAACAGGAATTGGACTTGGCATGGGTAGGCATGTCATGTGGAAATAACGGAAGGAGAGGCAATGGTACTTTACAGAAAAATCACAAATAAAAGGACTATGATGACTCAAGACTATTGATGTGACCTTGACTTATCAGGAATAAAGACTAAAATGTGACAGGAACACTGCTGCAAAGAAGAACTGTGACTGACAATAACGTTACACCTCTTCTTTTTTAAATCCTTGACTACAGTGATATGGCTGTTGTCAGGGTCGTGATGCGAGGTGGCAGGTGAGAGCCCAAATTGCAGGGGGAACACAGCACAGACTGTAACAGAGAAAAGTAGCTTAATTGTGGGTATGAGACACAGCATGCAAAATACACAGCGCAGATACACAGCACAGGTCAGATGGGATGGCAGGAACACATGGGCGCAGCTGGATACTGGCAGGAACACGGGGGCACGGCCGGATACTGGCAGGAACATGGGTTCATGGCAATACAAGCAAGGCGACAAACAGACTGATAGGAGACAGAGTCCAGAAACCACCATGAACTGAACCTCAGTACTATGGCAAGTCCAAAGGGGGGCAACGCTCTTAAATAAAAGTCCTTGGTTAACAGGCTGGATGAAGAAAAGCTAAGGCTTCCTTCAGGCTTGGCAAGCAGAAAACCTGGACTGGAATAAAAAGGAAGGACAGGACAGGAAAGATGCTGCCAAGGTTACGTAACAGCAGGGGCAGCTCTAGCACGGGTCCCTTTGTGGCTCCCGCTTGCTCCTGGGTAGGGATGAGCCGAACACCCCTGTGTTCGGTTCGTATCCGAACAGCCGAACGGCCAAAATGTTCGAATACGAACTCGAACACAATGTAAACTTATGGGGGCCGAACACGCAAAATGTGTTTGCAGTTCTCCTAAATGTACCGGCGGCTGCCGGTACATTTAGAAGACCTGTGGCTGCGGCCCCCAGCCCCTGTAACTCACCTGTCCTGCAGCTGTCCTGGCCTCCTGTTCCCCGGTCCGTCAGCTCCTCCCATCCGTCTGGCCGCAGCTCCTCTCTGCCCCACGCAGACTTGGACTTTGCCCAATCAGGGCTCTAATTCAATATTGAGCCCTGATTGGGCAAAGTCCAGGTCAGGTGCAGGACTTTGCCCAATCAGAGCTCAGCATGAAGATGAGCTTTAACCAAGCTCTGATTGGTTAAAGTCGGTGCAAGACTTTAACCAATCAGAGCTTGGTTAAAGCTCTGCCCCATGCCTCATCTTCATGCTGATCTCTGATTGGGCAAAGTCCTGCACCTGACCTGGACTTTGCCCAATCAGGGCTCAATATTGAATTAGAGCCCTGATTGGGCAAAGTCCAGGTCAGGTGCAGGACTTTGCCCAATCAGATCATTCTGCATGAAGATGTGGGGCAGAGAGGAGCCGTGGCAAGATGGATCGGAGGAGCTGACGGAACGGGGAACAGGAGGCCGGGTCAGCTGCAGGACAGGTGAGTTACGGGGCCGCAGCCACAGGTCTCCTAAATGTACCGGCAGCTGCCGGTACATTTAGGAGACCTGTGGACGCATTTTTTATTATGGAATGTCCGCGGTCGAACAAACCGCGAACATCCCATAATGTTCGGCGTTTGCCGATCACTCGAACGGCTGATGTTCGATTCGAACTCAGGTTCGAATCGAACCGAACGCTCATCCCTACTCCTGGGTAAGCATCCAGACGGTTACGACATTGAGATTAGGGATGAGTGTTCGGTTCGGATTTGTTCGGAGTTCGAATCGAACATCGGCTATTCGAAAGTTTGCGAACTTCGAACTTTTTTGGGACGTTCATCAAAAGTAAAAAAAAATAAAATAAATTGAAAGAAGTATAAAAAATGCTTAAAAAAATACTAAAAAATCTAGTAATAAAGAGACACTTTACTGCAGAATATTATAAGCAACGGTTTATTAGACATTGCATTAAACCAGGAATATTTTTAACATTGAAGCCTACGGGATAAAACATTCTTGTTACTAAATACTAAAACATCAGGCAGACACAGCCCTCTAATCAGGCACTGTAGAGGGCAGCCTGCCGGGGCCTCCCAAGGATCCTCTTGAGGAGTATGCGGCCGCCGGATGACAGAGCTGCGACTGTGCGGGCTAGCCGCCCGGGTGCATGTGGCAGAGACAGGTGGCACAGGGAGGGAGCCACTGCACCTGCGGCCATGGCAGACCGCCCCCCACAACCAGGATCCAGGGAGCCCCCACTGACCACCAAGCTAAGGTAAGGCGACACATTTTTAAAAGAAATAAAATCCGAGGACATTTTTAAATGTCCCCGGGAGCATAAAATAAAACTTTTTTTTTCTTTCTCTACCTGGCTGAATGTATTTAATTATATATATTATATACATTCAGCCAGGTAGAGGGGGGTGGCATGTGGGCTGCGCGGGGTCTCAGGCAGTGGTTTGTTTTTTTTGTGTGTATATTTTTAGCAAATTTATAGGGGAAGGTAAGGGCAGGTATGATATATATATATAGATAAGATATATATCTATATTCTTATAAATATATATATCCAGACTTGTATTACATACACATTTTGGCAACTAATTGCCCCCCCCCATTTGGCTGATCCCTCCAGAAGAAATGTTGAACCCGATAGAGCAGAGAATAATATATATATTCTCTGCTCTGTCGGGTTCAACATTTCTTCTGGAAGGATCAGCCAAATGGGGGGGTGCATTTAGTTGAGAATGTCCACATTCCACCCCCCCATGTGCGTATGTGTATATATGGTCTGAGGTCTGTGGGTGGGTGTATATATATATCTGCGTGTTGATATATACGTATATATAGGTCTGCATGTTGATATATACATATATGTCTGTGTGTGGTATCAATGCATCCCTACTCTATACACAGCGCTCCGTGTCCCTATAATATATATGATCAGGGGTTACCTTTTTCTTATATTTTTATACTATTCCTATTAAATTAACAGTAATTTTTGATGTATTTTATTCAGTAGAAACTTTTTTGCCTATATAACATGTGCTTTGTGAAAATAAAACGGTTTTGTGTGTACATTTTAATTTAGTTAGTGGATTCCTGTCCTGTGCGGTGAGAAGCAAACGTAATGCAGTGTAGACACGCTGCGAGGCGGAGTGGAGCGAAGTCAAGCCTGCAAAATGTTTGCTTCTCTACGCTACATGCTCAGTGTGTCTAGGCCTTTATTCCCGCATCGCTAGCTTACAGAATCAGTTTGTATACTTACTGACCCGGCTTGTTCTGAGGACCCGATCTGTTGCCGACTTTGCCTGCCATTTGACTATTCTCTCTGTGTATTCCCTGCCTGTTCTATTTGCTTCCTGTTGCTACTGGTGTGCGCCGAATCTCACCATATAC
The DNA here is from genome assembly GCA_009667805.1 of Leptobrachium leishanense. Taxonomy (NCBI): domain Eukaryota; kingdom Metazoa; phylum Chordata; class Amphibia; order Anura; family Megophryidae; genus Leptobrachium; species Leptobrachium leishanense. Next base: position 45,844,883 of record CM019069.1, read on the forward strand.
AGTAGCGCAGTACAAGTGCCTAAACATTGCTGACCCGGTTTTGTTATAGCTGCTGATGTAACTGAATATATCGAGGATCTCTTCTGCATTACCAAAACCTCCACCACTGCACTCTTCCACAATACCTCAGAGGGGTTATGGTGTGAAGGCACTTGCTGCCACCAAAGGCATAATATTTGGGTGCACAGCCACTGACGCCTATACCAGATTCATATCATTTTAATATTTGACCGCAGGGTCCACCACTGCACTCTTCCACAATACCACAGAGGGGTTACGGTGTGAAGGCACTTGCTGCCACCAAAGGCAAAATATTTGGGTGCACTGACGCCTGTACCAGATTTATATCATTTTAATATTGGACCGCAGGGTCCACCACTGCACTCTTCCACAATACCACAGAGGGGTTATGGTGTGAAGGCACTTGCTGCCACCAAAGGCACAATATTTGGGTGCACGGTCACTGACACCTATACCTTATTCATATCATTTTTATATTTGACCGCAGGGTCCAACCCTGCACTCTTCCACAATACCACAGAAGGGTTACGGTGTGACGGCACTGTTGCCGACACTAAAGGCCCAATTTTAAAGCACCTATTGTTACTTTCATCCAAAGCCTGCATAAGTTTCACCATAATTTAGCCAAAAATATCACTAAACTTGTTCTGTGTGTCCTAAAACGTCTCTTCTTTTCATACAGGCTTCCGCCCCAAGCAGTTGTTTATGAATAGATTAAAGGAAAAACATTTACCGTCACTAGAAATGTCATTTTTTTGTTTTTAAATGTTTCTATACATCCTACAAATCCGCCACTTCACGGACAGGTTATGGGGACCTCCTAGGCACGATATTTGAAGGAATTTATCCTTTATTTCATGGAAAACTCACTGTTCCTTTAAAACCATTTTTTATAAACTTTTTGTCCTCGTTTCCTGTCCCCAAGGGCACTACCCAGACCCCCATACACCTTTTATGGAAAATATCTTGCATATATGCCCTCTTGGAGGGCACTCTAAAATTCGAACGTTCGAGTCCCATTGACTTGCATGGAGTTCGAATCGTGTTCGAACCCGAACTTTTGAAATTGTTCGAGTTCGAATGCGAACCGAACATGGGGGTGTTCGGCTCATCACTAATTGAGATACTGGGAACAGTAGTACAGTCATATACTTTGATGAATCAGCAGTGGAGCAAGCTTGTATTTCACAGAAGTGGAGTTGAGAAGCCAACAAGAGTGTAGTGTAGAGCAAAAACCTGGGGCCTCATTCCAAGGTTGTCACCAAGCTAAGCGCTTAAGCCGTACGACATTATGGTTTGATAATTAAGCTTAATTTAACCATGTCTTATTCCAACCAATATTCAAGCTCTGCTCTGCTTTCATCTTGGACCTTTCCTCTCCTTACTGTACATGAATGACTCCTATATGTTATTTTTCAGCAATGAATAATGAATTCTAAACACTGATGTTAAGTGATTTCGCTTTTGCAAAACCACTTAACACATTATATTAACCCTTTCCTGCCGCAGGGCATACCATGCAGTCCCTGTGACGGATGTGCTTGGAGTTCTACAGGCTGCCTCGGCCTGGCCTAGCAACTGATGCGTGATGTTGGCTGTTGCAGCCAATGAGGCGCGTCAGCAGCTAGGTGGGTCGAAGGAAGCGCCCGCTGAAGAGGTCGTCAAGCTGGGTGTACTAGTAGTCACTAGTACGTTAACCCCCTCCCACCAGACCCCTCCCTGGCATTAAGGGGGTAAACCCACTGGAAAATCCCTTTTTAACTTCAGATCTCCGGGTACAAAAAGAGAGGAGCGGTCTGCTGCTTCATGTCTCTGGGCACAGATGAACACAGGAAACAAATAGTTCCCAGTGTTCTGTAAATTCTTCCATTGACCTAGTGTCACCCTACTTGTGGGAGCTCCTGCAGAGATCTAGCAAGGTCACGTCTGGCTCCATGGAGTGCTATGGGCTCCTGGTGCTGATAACAGTGGCGGCAAGCAGCGTCCCCGCCATTATCCATAAGTAACTCAAAATTACGACTGAAGCTGCTAACGAAGTAGCTTGGCCGGAATACAGACGTTAATGGCGAGCTGCAAATAAAAAATGGGTGACGCACGAGCTTTGCATTAGCATCGCACTGTTAATGTCTCAACGTGAATCGGTCTCCTGGACCTTAGGCTGGCAGAATGGAGCAGATCTAAGCATTCTGAGATTGACTGGCCTCGGCCTGGAGCTTTACAAATCATACTCTGACGCAAAATGTTGGTGGAAAGGATGACCCACAGAGACTTTTGAAAATCGTCACAGTTGGTGAGTCTGAGGGACCGAGGGTGAGGATCTAGGACCGGCTGTAGAGGTATAGAGTAACACTGTTAGGGAGAGGGAATTAATTTTGTATTCAATTCTTTATAAAGAAGTGATCATTTGTTTTGGTAAATGGGAATCTCATTTGATTTGCATTTTATAATGTTAAAGAAAGCATATTGCATTAAAAAGTATATTTTGTCCCTAACAAAGTATGTTTTCTGTAAAATGTATCAGAATTTTATACCTTGTAGCTGTAACCCACCAAGCATGTCAATCATGTAAATGCTCCTGGACATTTCTTTATCTGATACAGCAAGTATCTAGATTGTTAGCAGGAAAGACATGAAATTCCAGGGTGATATAGATTGATTGCCGGATTTGTATTGTTTGAATGAGCGACTAATGGGCCAGTAGGTCAATACTGCAATAAATTGGCTCAAAACAAATATGCATCAAAATCGATCTTTTTATTTATAGGACTAGAAAAGCAATACCACTAATTAGTAAACAGCAAAGAGAGGATTTTACAGACCTTAGCTTTGATTCATTGCTCTTTGACATGAAACATTCTGCCACAGGTGGCCTAGATAGCTTTACTTGCAAGTCCAAGATCAAAGTAAAGACGAACTGAAGACGTAAAAAAATTAATCATATACCCTAATCATCTTAACCAAATAATTACAACAGGACCATAGCATGTGATAAAATATAAGTTAAATCTGCTGCAATCTTCCATTCCTTGTGAGTTCAAGAGCAGTTCTATAGTTGTACAGCAAATAAACAAAAATAATGCGTCAGCACCATTAGCGTGTGCAGCCCGTTACATTAGGGTGTGCACCCATAGAACATTTATTAACTGAGAACCTATGTTTAGACAATTTTGCATAAAATGCACATTATTCATTAGAAATCACAAGCCTATAATCAGATATAGTCAGTTTTTATGTTATTCATCATGAACCAGATAAGGGACATCTAAAATGTCAATGCAGGAGGAGAAAGAGGACTCCTTCACCCAACATTAGGGTGTGCCTGAGCACACCATTCACACTCCCTGTGCACGCCTGTGCACGCCTGTGCTCAGCAACATGTAAAAAGCTAAAAATATGTGAAAACTGGATTCAATGTTTCACATATATGTCACCATTGGAATGATGGAAGCCTAAGACAATTTTCCCAAGAATTAAATTTTCAAACCTGGCAAATTACTGGTCTAGCAGAAGCGTATAATGCGATAATCAGCTACCACTCAACACTATAGGCATCCTTTAATAAAATGTATATGACATCCCATAATATCACGAATAATAATAATATAATATAATAATAACAATAATCCAATAAGCATGCTTTAAATACATTTAAATAGTTTAATAGCATTCTCTGGACTTAGAGTTGCCACATCGGCAATGTTTTCCTGGACACATATTACTATTTCATGCAAAGGGTCGCACATGGAGCAGGGCTGCCCCTCAACATGTATAATTCATATACTGCAGGAAGGAAATCAAGGCAGGTCAACTGGCATTTCCTTTTTGATTTCTTACCTGCAGCGTATGCATTCTACATGCAAAGGGATGCATTTTTCATGCACTGCCCATCAGCTTGAGTAAATTATGTGTCCTGGAAAACATGGCTGATCTGGCCACCTTGCCTGAACCTCGCTTTACACATCCGACAATCTAACCATTCAAAAAAGAAAAAGGTAACTCACATGCTCTCGCAGAAGCGAGTAAGAGTACTCGGCTTTTCTTGGTTCCTCCTCTGCCGAAACCACCTCTGAATACTCCGCACATCCCAGTCCAGTTGCTTAGAGAGTCCCTCCAGTCTTTTCTCATCAGGATGCTATAAAAAGTAATGTCATGGCATCAGGATTGAGTAAAGAAGACACAAATTATGATTACCCATAGATTCTCGAGTATAACGTGACCCTAATATAACGCGATGGATAGAGATTTATTATGGAAATGAGAGAATATTCAAGACTCGAATATAACGCAAGGAACAAAATTATACAGTACCAGTAAACCATTAAAATCCTTTCAGGTGTGCTCAACAGTCAGGCTCTCCCTCAGGCCAGGGTGCTCTGCTCTAGAATGATTGTAGTTGTTACAAAGTATGGAGCCGCTGGCCACCTGTCTTCTTTACTAGCGATTAGATGGCTGGAGGAGGTGAGCAATGTGAATGATTTGGCTTTTAAAGCAAGTGTGCCCCCTGGCTGTGATGGATCCGGGAGTTTCTGAAGTGTTTGCAAGCATCAGGGAGCCCGCATTCACTTCAGCGAGACTACCAGAACTTCTGGGAGACTTGGGATCCAGAGCAAGGCATTTTTTTTTTTTTACACCCGATGCAGATGTCTCGAATATAATGCGACCCCTCCATCTTTATGGTAAATTTTTGTCACCAAAATCTAGCGGTATACTCGAGTATCTACAGTATTATATCAGTTGTCAATTGTAAAAAATGGTCTAAACCTGTGTTTCCCAACCCTGGTCCCTCAGGTCCCCCCTAACAGGTCAGGTTTTCCAGATATGTGAAGCACAGCACAGGTGATAAGATTTGCTGCTCAGTGATTGCAGGATTCAGTCTGCATTTCCCCAAGGGAATCCTTAAAACCTGGCCTGTTAGAAGTTCTTGAGGGCCAGGGTTGAGAACCACAGGACTAAAAATATCAAAAATATACATTTTACTGGACTTCAATCACTCATCATGTATATCAGATGTGCCAATGACAGACTAGATATAATAGGAGCAAACAAACGTACAGATGTTTTGCACACACTTTATAAACGTACACCATTGTGTGCATAAATTAGTATGTTGTGTGTTTGGTCTTGTTTAACTAAGCACATACTGTATGTGAAAAAGAATACAATTGTCTTGGTCAACCTTTCTGGAAAATGAAACACGCGGACATCTATGGTGCGATTAATTCACCATTATTCGGCTGCAGACTTTAAGCACAGACAATTTTATATCCAGGTACTGTAGCGTTTCATCATATTATTTCTGCAATCAATAATAAAAGGAAACATGTCTATGATACACATGTAAAGGGTATAACCAAAGAAGGATCACAGAAAGAAGCAATTTATAAAGTGTGGCTTAAACACCTTGGTGCTGACCCCGGTGCCATTGTCTCTTTGCTTCTCTAGGAAGACACCTCTTCAAAGAAATATATTGCCTTGTACAATTCTCAATAAAAATGATTTTCAACATTACGCTACGATGCAGAATATGGTAGTAATAATGACCCTATGATAGTGCCAGTCCAAAAAATAACATTGATGCCCCTTATTATGAACAACGTCATTGTATATAAATTAGTGTTGAATACATTTTGATGAGTTGTTTTGAATTGTTCGGAAAGGTTGGGACGAAGAATAACCAATAATAAAGTTGTTCTTTGAAGAACCAACAAAACAGCTCTCGAAAACATTAGCATGTCTTCAGTTGCATTTTTGGAGAACATTCGGATTATAATTTATTATTTATGACTGGACTCAAATCTGTTGCAGTCGCATTGTTAATAATAATTTTCATTATTTTGTATATGTTCTGAAAGTAACAAGAGGCATATACACTGTCTGCCTCACCATCCACCATACAAGACTATTTAGATCTGGGGTTGCTTCAGTTGGTCAGGTTTAGGTTCAGCAATGTTATGTGCACAAAAAATGAGGTCAAGTGACTCCTTAAAATACCGAATGAGTAGATTTTTCCATCAATGGATTTTTTTCTTCCCTGATGGCACAGCGGGCATATTCCAAGATGGCAATGCCAGGATTCATCGGGATCAAATTGTGCAAGAGTAGTTCAGGGAGCATGAGACATAATTTTCACACATGGATTGGCCACTGCACAGTCCAGACCTTAACCCCATTGAGAATCTTTGGGATAATGTACTGGAGAAAACTATACACAAATCTCCGACTCTCATTATGAATACAAGATCTTGACAACAAGTTAATGTGACTCTGAACATAACAAAAATGTTGTGACACTGCGTATGCTTAAGTGTCATTTTCTTTTGGCCAGACAGTTTATGTTAATAGCATTATCCAAATACAAACCCCATGCTATTTCCCAGAGTTGACAAACATATTTTGGAAACTCTAGTGGATAACGGTTGTCATTTCTCCATCCAGTTCAACTGAAATCCAATGATGATCTATATTGTATGTGTTTGCTACATTCACATCTGAAATTTGTAGACACCAAGTGCCCTTTTACATTCCTGACGCTAACATTAGCTCTCACCTGTGTGAGCGTTAATATTAGCATTGGTGGCGCTAGCCCAGGCGCACTATATTACAATCTGAATGCTAATGGGTTGAAAAACCCCTTGGAGATTCGGATTTCACACTTTTCAGCGCAAGGTTACTGTACTTTGTGATCCTTATGCTTAACATGGGGAGCACAATGTGTTAATTAGCGTTAGGATTACAATGTGCTAATGCTGATTACCGCCCGGCTGCGGTTACGCAAAAGTTAACCACAGCCAGGACCTGGTGCTAATGGATTCCACTTCTGCGGAATCCATCAGTACCAGCCAAAAATCCCCCCAAAAATCAGATACTCACCTCCCGCGGTGAGAACGGTGGCTCCAACCGCCTCTTCTGGCCACTGGGAGCAGTGAGAGACTGGGGAAAAAAGTTCCCCAGACTCCCTCTGTGGATCACTACACTGACCTGCTGGATCTCGCGAGGAGAGATCCTGCAGGTCATGTGACTGGCAGCATTAGCCTCAATAGAGTCCTGTGGACTCCATGGAGGGGATGCTTGCTGCGGCGCTTAGCGCTGCTGTGAGCATCCCGTGGCTTACGCTGTGTTACGGTGCAGGCTGCTGTATTATTATTATTATTATTCTTTATTTATAAAGCGCCAGCATATTCTGCAGCACAATAAGCACAGTATAGACAGGGTTACAATACAATGAACAACGTTTGACAAACAGTACAGGAGGAGATGAGGGCCCTATTCCCGTAGGAACTCACAATCTGGGAGGGTTGGGGTTGGAAACAGGAGGAGAGGACTGTAAGGTGAGAGTGATTGATGGTTGCGTCAGTGAGTCGGGTGGTAGGCTTCCCTAAATAGGAACGTTTTAAGGGAGCGTTTGAAGGAAGAGAATTTAGGGGAAAGTCTGACAGTACGAGGGAGAGCGTTCCAGAGAGTGGGGGCTGCGCATGAGAAATCCTGCAGTCTATCATGGGAAGAGGTGATGCGGGGAGAAGCTAGGCGCAGGTCACTGTTTGACCTTAGGGAGCGGGCTGGGGTGTATTTGGTGATTAGTGAGGACAGGTAGTGGGGAGCTGAGTTAGTGAGGGTTTTGTAGGTAAGGATAAGGATTTTGAACTTAATTCTGCAGTGGATGGGGAGCCAGTGAAGGGACTCGCAGAGGGGAGCAGCAGAGACAGAGCGGCGGGTGAGGTGAATTAGCCTGGCGGAGGCGTTCAGGATGGATTGTAGGGGGAGAGGCGGGACAGAGGGAGGCCAGGTAAGAGATTATTGCAATAGTCGAGTCGGGAGATTACCAGGGCGTGTATGAGTTGTTTTGTGGTGACAGCGGTAAGAAATGGCCGAATTCTGGAAATATTACGCAGTTGGTATCGGCAGGAGGAGGAAAGAGACTTGATGTGGGGGATGAAGGAAAGAGCAGAGTCAAGTGTAACTCCAAGACAGCGAACTTGGTTTGATGGGGAGATGGTGATACTCTCCACCATGATAGAGACGTCAGGAGGTGGGGAGGCATTGGAGGGAGGAATAAGTAGGAGTTCAGTCTTTGACATGTTGATCTTTAGGTGGTGGGAGGCCATCCAGGAGGAGATGCCAGATAAACAGTCACTGACTTTTGAAAGGACAGGGGGAGAGAGATCAGGGGTAGAGAGGTAGATCTGAGTGTCATCAGTGTAGAGGTGGTAATTAAAGCCAAAGCTGTTGATGATTTTGCCCAGGGAGGAGGTCTAGATGGAAAAGAGCAGAGGACCAAGGACAGAGCCTTGAGGTACACCAACAGATAGAGGCAATGAGGAGGAGGAGTTTCCAGCAAAGGACACACAGAAGGACCTGTTGGATAAATAGGAGTCAACCCAAGCAAGTGCAGTGTCACCGAGACCCAGAGAGTTGAGGGTCTGTAGAAGGAGGGGGTGGTCAACAGTGTCAAAAGCAGCCGAGAGGTCAAGCAGGATGAGAATAGAATAGTGGTCGTATTTTTTAGCAGTTAGGAGGTCGTTGGTGACTTTGGTGAGGGCAGTTTCAGTTGAGTGTAGGGGACGGAAGCCAGATTGCAGGGTGTCAAGTAGGGAATTGGAGGACAGGAAGAGGGAGAGGTGGTTGAAGACTAGTTTTTCTAAGAGCTTTGATGTGAAGGGAAGCAGGGATACAGGGCGGTAGTTGGATGGAGAGTTGGGATCTAGGGATGGTTTCTTTAGTAAAGGGGTAACTAGCGCGTGTTTGAAGGCAGATGGAAAGAAGCCAGTGGAGATAGATAGGTTGAAGATGTGTGTGAGAGCAGGGGTGAGGGAGGAGGAGAGGGGAGGAATTAGATGTGAGGGAATGGGGTCGAGCGGGCACGTTGTGAGATGTGAGGAGATGTGAGGATTTGAGCGCCTGCACCATAATATCACGCTAAAACAGGTACACTAAGGAGAAACTAAGGTTCTTCTCCTTTGCGTCCCCGTTTTAGTGTTAGGATTGTAATATGGCCTCTAGAGTAAACCTATAAAATTCACCATAAACTACCTATAAAATCAGTAACATAACACTTTATTATTGCAGTTAATAAAAAAAATACACAGAATTACACTTCCATCAAACATTAAATACAGAATAATTTATTTTATCAACACTATAATTTTCTCATCATCTGTTGATGTACATAACGTCAATAAATAAAATATCAGGCTATTTTCGTTTGCAGTTGTCAGTATTGTAAAACTTGCTAATACCAACATTTAATTTGAGATGAAAACAATTGAAAATAATACAAAGTTGCTGGTTCTTTATAGGACATTCTGGTTGTAACAAGCACAAGCCACAACTCAATATTTATTAAGTACATCATAAAGCAGCTAATACTGCAATTAAGAAGAGAGTCATACATAATTGAAGGGTTTTAAAAACAAAGGCTAATCTAATTACAGTTCACAACAGGCTTTCAAAAGAATCATAGCTAAACGCAATCCGTCCGAGAAAAAATATTCTGTATGCCATTACATAGTGCTGTATGGACTACACTTTACATTTAGATGACTCATTAAAGATTTAGAAAACACCATCCCCTGGAAACTCAATTTCTATAAGGAACGGGAAAATAAAGCATTTTTCTATGGATAATCCCGAGTGTCCTCATCTCACGTTGATCAACACATGCACACTCTTAGTTCTAGTTAAACAAAGCATAATTTGCAAAAAAGTTGAAACCAAAGTTTTTTTTCCCCACCAACCACTGTTGAAACACCAAGATCACCCTAAATGTTAACAACGGCAAAAGTAACCTTTGTTGTATCTGTGGTGAAAATCGGCTATTCGGAGAGGCTAAATCTAGCAGAAGTTGATGCAAAGTATGCTGAATGACGACATCACCAGCATTCTGTAAATTGAGCAACCTACATTGCTTGCAACAATGGTGAATATCCTTTAGTGAGTTCAAAATGGCGGTCTTTATTCAAACCACAGTAAAAATAACGGAGAAAACAAATCTAGACAGCTTCAACTAAAACGATGCTGGAAAACGACTCCAAAATCTATGCTAAACAACTCTGGCATAAACTATAGTGGAACCATCGGTGGAGATCCCATTGGCCACTATGATGAGAAGTACGCTGAACAACGTCAACAGAAACAACAGTGGAAAGTTTGGTAAAAAGTAGAGTGAGCTACGGTGGAACGTCCGTAAATAGTGTATAACCATAATTTCACAGAAGTTGATCCACTATAGATCCCTGGTGGTTGCCAACGTAAAACCATTGCGGTGGTGAAATATCGGGTTTGGGTCGAAATCCCTACAACCAGGTTCCCTAATTCTAAAATCCAGACAGCCAACTTCCCTACACAGACAACTCCCTGACGGCCAACTTCCCTACACGTCCAACTTCCCTACAAAGACAACTCCCTGATGGCCAACTTCCAGACATACAAAATCCCAGCGGCCAACTTCCCTACACAGACAACTCCCTGACGGGCAACTTCCCTACATGGCCAACTTCCCTACACAGACAACTCCCTGACGGCCAACTTCCAGACATCCAAAATCCCAGCGGCTAAAAGTAACCCTACTCCCTAACCCCCTAAACCTAGCCCTAACCCGCTAACTCTAACCCCCCTAAACCTAGCCCTAATCCCCTAAACCTAGCCCTAACCCCCCCTAAACAGCCCTAACACCCCCAAACCTAGCCCTAACTCCACTAAATCTATCCCTAACCCCCTAAACCTAGCCTTAACTCTAACCCCCTAAACCTAACCCTAACCCCCTAAACCTAGCCATAACCCTAACCCCCTAAACCTAACCCTAGCCCTAACCCCCCTAACCCCCTAAACCTAGCCCTAACCTCCCTAAACCTAGTTCTAACTCCCTAAGGGTTAGGGTGTTAGTATTAGGGTTAGCTGCCGGGATTATGGATGTCTGGAAGTTGGCCGTGTAGGGAACTTGGTATGTCCGACACTTGTTCTGTCTGGAAGTTGGCCATCGGGATGTTGGCATTAGGGAACTTGGCTGTAGGGATTTTGTCCGGCACCCGACATATCATGTCTTGGCTTTGGAACTACATTTATCAACAGGTCAGCCACACTAAACAGTTCCCTGTTGAAACAAAGCAATGGAAATGGTTGAATATGAATCTCCCTGGTGAATGTCCATCTGTGGACTAATGGAGAATGTTGTCACTGTTTCATAAAATATATATAAAAAACATTCTAGCAGGGCAGACTCCACAGAGCTGTTTATATTTTAGTTGACTGCTCCTTTAATAACATATGTTATTAAGTAACGGACATAAATATTTGCCTACAATACCTTTGTGATAGAGGTGAAGACTTTTTCCAAAATGGCATTGTGCTGGGCCTTCCGTGGTCCATTGGCTTGAATTTTCAGAGCCAAAGCACAGGGTCTAGCTATAAACCTATAAAATGTAAATAAAGAAAATAATGTTTCAATCAAATTTATATGTAATGAAAGTGAAACGTAAATCATATCTATATTAGTTTGCTGAACACAAAAAACTCCATTAGGCTAGCCTTAAATGATGTGAGTTGGTGGCACAAAATTTGTTGGCGCTCAAGAAAGACTTCATGAAAGACAAAACAGACAAGAAAATTTGAGTTATTCTTCCCGAGTGCTCGTGCCACAAGGAAAGGAGACTTTTATGTATGTCTGTTCTTTTTAAGAGTAAAAAAAAAAGGAAAAAATTATAAAATGGAATTATAAATTGACTTTATGTTGAGTGGGCGGCTGTCTTGCTTATGCATAAAATCACAAGAGGAGATCTAAATCCGGAGATGTACTTTAAAAGTTTAGAGCCTCTTTCATCCTCCTGGCAAGGAACAACAGGGAGAACATCAAAGGTCAGCCAAAACTGATTCAAAATTCATAGCATGACATTATGCAACAAGGATGGATATGTTCCAATTAAATTAGTTTTCAAGTAGGTCCCGCAGATCTGATTATTGCAGAGCTGTTTGTCACTCACCTTATTGAAATGGGGAAGATAAAAGTCTAATACCGTAGTTATAATGATTGATCTGACAATTTTGATTTGAGACATGGCATTTCCTGTACAAACAACCAATCCGGGACTGAACTCAGGTCATGAATTGGCCAAGAACGAGTGCTGAGCTGAGTAATGGTAGGGGTCAAGGTAGGGACATCAGACATGGGTGGAATTGTAGGTATACTGAGGACATGTCTCGTGTAAGACCTGAGAGAATAGCCCTCTCCCTTGATCCAGTCTCTGCTCTAAGAACCCGTTGCTCATATAGTACACTAAGACCTGTTCAAGGCAGATCCTATCGCAGCCTGTTGTCACGATTCCAGCCCTACTATGCATAAGAAGGGCAAGAACCCCTGAAGATGAGCCGATATAGGCTGTGGTTAACCTAGCCTGATCCATCTATTAGATCTGGTCTGCAGCCTGCTGTGTCTCTGAACACACCTGACCAGAAGACCTCCTTACCAGCTCCCTATCTAAGAGCAGTACACCCTCTTCTCAGTGCTCTGTTCTCGAGTCCCCTGCCTGAAGGTGGTTCTGCTGCTCCAAGCTACATTGTTTCTTTATGTAATGCTAAAGTTCTTTGTGTTCCCCAGTGAGACTTTTGTGTTGGTTACGGTTCTTGCCGTATGATCCGGGATTTCGACACCTCAATGAGTACCTGCCCAACAGCACAGCGAATCCTTGCATAGCCGTGCTATACCTTCTTGCCGAACCATGCTATCCTGTGCTGTATTACCTTGCCAGGCCTTGCTGAATCACTCTGCCAAGCCGTGCTGTATCACCTTGCCATGCTGTACTTTCCGGTCCAGCAGCAATTGCATGGAGTGCCTGCCCAGCAGAATTGCCATCATCTATACATCTCTGCTCTGTTATTTTGCCTAACACTGACTACTACTAGCTCCTGTCTGGCACAGTATTAGATCACTGCCCAGCAGTGCGGATTGTCCACTCTCACCCAACACTGTTGCCTTAAACATATGAAATGCTGCACTTGTTAACCCCATATTATAACTCTCATCTACTCTTCATTCCGAGTGTCCTTGCCTGAGGGTTTCTCATGTCTCAACCTCTGGGTCCCACCATGGGACACTAGTGTAATCAAGGACCTGGTGTTACATGGAAAACACTGGGGAAGAAGCTGGAGAGATACTTTGGGTATTGAACTTGGTTGCCCCAATGGGCAGTCCAGTCTTGCAATGGGCTACTTCCTGGTAACAACCATACAATAAATGAATAGGAGGATTCTGCTTTCATCCAGGATTCTGATGTCGTTCAATTCATATGGTTACCTGCAACACTTAAACTAGCATCATACTGTAGATGTTCTAACAAAATAGTTTTTGCGTGTTTGTGTGTTTTAGCTCGATATAAAGGCTGTGATTTTAAGGCTGGGGTCAGACGAACGCAGTGTGAACGCGCGTGCAGCTGCACTTTATTACGACCGTAGTAGCAGCAAATGACGTCCAATGATGGCCAATATATGAAGTACGGCCGCACGAAAGTTCGGCCGCGCAACGCAAGTGGCAAACAAACGTAATTTGTCGAGAACGTAGAACCGCTAGTACTGAGCACAGAGTGCGCTGCATCGGCATAGCGGCATGTGTGCGTGATTAGGAGACATTAGACGCTGCACATGTCCGGCCGACATCACGTCCATTTGTTTTTAATAGCTCCGTCAAAAATCACACACGAAAATGCGCATCGTATGACCGCTTTCACGTCTTCCGTGAAAAAATACGTCAATGCGTTCGGACGCACTTTTTTACGGATGATGCGACAAATGCGTTCGTCTGACCCTAGCCTCAGAATGACGCCAGGTATTCCGTTGAGTTATGTGGACAGAAAATAAAAACAACGTCTAAAGGACAGTGAGTATTGGCATACTGCGTACCGTCTAAATATATTTCCACAAAGACACATCTCTGGAAGCAAGAGCAGCACATGAAAGGTCAGTATCAATATATTCCAAGGAATCTTCCCGCACACCTTAACCAAACACTGGCTGGCTCCATGGAGAATAGACCTGGACGTGTATCAGTAAAAATGCTCTTTATCTTTTGTAAAAGGTAATCTTCGGGGTTTAATAAAGGAAATATGTATTTTATTTTTTAAAAATATTCTATTACCTTACCAGATGAAAGACAATAATGGCTTCAAGGTATGGAGGTAAATATTTAATAAAGTATAAAATTAGATACCGTGCCTTCCATTGCAACGCTCCAATCTTTCAAACGATTCACACAGGATATTTTCTCATAATGACTTTGAATGTCTAAAATTAGCTTACTAAACCAGAAATCAATACACTGCACCGTTATTTATAGGCTTCTATTATTCATGCTGTGGTGATTGTTTGTTTTTTGTGTATGAAATGAAAAATTACTCTTTCTTTGTGACGCGAGCCTGCTAGTAATTTATGAAACCCATGGATTTACGGTTTTCACACAAAACGCGAGACCCTTGAGAAGGAGCAGTGTGTTCACGGAGGAATAAATCAATTCTTTCAGATGGAAGGGAAACAATAGATTGAAATAAGGCATGTACAACAATTCCGAGGGTGAAGGGACTATTATTGGAGACTGTGTTAACCCCTTCACTACTGAGATTGAGAAAACTTGGAACTTCAAAAGCACCATCAGGTACCGATATCGAGTATTCTCGATCTGCAGCTCTGCAGGACAAAAGCAAATTAAATTTGTTTGCTGCAAACAAATTTTGTTTGCTTTTGGACTGAAGTAGGTGCCCTCAAAACGTTAGCCCTTTGGGCATAATGCCCGAGGTGCTAAAACTGTTTAAAATTGGCTAAAGAATGCCCTGACATATCGGGCTTTCAGCAGCCGTTGCAGGGAACCACGAGCTGCAGCTCTATCTGCAGTAACTTCATTTGGCCAGTAGTTGGCACCATTTTCCTGGCAAATAGATTATTACAGTAAGAAGTACAATTAATTTAAAATGATTTTTCAAAACACCACTGGTTCCTGATAGTGTTTTCTTGGAAAATCACTTGGTAGTTAAGGGGGTTAAAGAGAACCTGTCATTATTTGAGACAAGAGGGTTTTCTTATTTTGTATCTGGAACAATTCTGTATTATTGGATACGATTGTATTATTGTTTAACACGTCTATAAAAGGTATATTGCTCCACCCACCAAAACTTCACATGAACTAGCACAAGCTGTGCACGTGAAACCCTGTGCACGCTCAGGACCTCAGACTGGGGAAACTGAGGAACTGAATACTAGCTATCTCTGAGAGCAAGACTCCTTCATCTTACTCACTCACATGTACACTCACCCCCAGACTCGCTCACACACTCACTAACCTACTGACTCGCTCACACACACACACACACTCACCTACTGACTCGCTTACACACACTCACCTAATGACTCGCTTACACACACCTGCTGACTCACTCACACACTCGCCTACTGACTCACACACTCACCTACTGACTTACTCACACACCACACACTCACTCACTTGTGCTCTTTCATGTTTTACATACTTAAACTCCCTCACAGGTCACACACTTTCTTGTGCTGTTTCCTGCGCACGCTCTCTTGCTGTTTCTCTTGTGCGCGCTCTGCTGCTGCACCTTTTCTAGCTGGCCCTCTGCTCTATTTTGCTCTCTCTCTCTGTACTTTTTCTTCCCGTTTCTCTGATCTTTTATTTTTCCTGTCCCTCTCTCTGCTTGTGCTGACTAGAGCAGCCTGAGAATAGTCAGTATTGGCTACTGTCTCCTTAAGAGACAGCTTTATAATGTTTAAGAGCTATCCCTTTAAGGGCAATGTCTTCAGGGAAATGTAGTTCTGTGACATGTGACCAGTTCTATGTGTCTGATTGGTGCTGAGGTGCTTTGCATGCTGGTAAGAAGAAAGCCCTCCATTAGGAATTCCAATTCTCCAGAAGAGCAGCTTCTCACACTCTCTCAGCATGGGAGTGAAGTTACCCTCTTCTCATACCGTATGAAGGGACAGACTGAGTAATCCGGATGAATCTTTTCAACACTGTAAGTGTTTGTTTAGGATGCCTGGAAATAAAGAATCTGTATGTAAAATACCCCTTTATCGGAGTTATCACTGCTGTTTTCTGCAAAGCTACCGTGGGAACAGAACAGTGAGAAGAGGCTGGATAGATTCATTCCCAAGCTCCATTTGATTGTTAACCCTTTGAAACAACGAAAGACTGTTTGGCCTTCACTTTATGCAGCTGCATCTAAAAGCCAGCTTCCTAAAGGACATTTTTCTTTGCATTTAAAGCTAAACGAGTCAGTCTGGCTGCTCCCCCTCCTTTTTCTCACCTCATGGAAAGGCAGCTTAACTTCAGCAATTGAGAAAACAAGTTTGTGAAGTTTATATCAAAGTAAAGGTTCCAAGGCATGTGGCTTAAAAGGCAAGAAAGTCTGCGCAGAATGAGTTATTAATTCAGCTGTTAGCTTAACTACTGTTAAAAGAGAAAATACACTGGAAAGGAAAATCACCCTCAGGTGTGCAGGCCTGGTAAAGCCCAAAACAGAGACTCAAGGCAAGGCCCTTAGGAGATCTATAATTGGAAATTCCAGCTCTGCAAACCTCATCCAGGGTAAAACTCCCTAGCCCAGTAATCTTTCACATTAGTTACACTCAGCGTCCTTTGGTGACTCCTCTGCAAACTACAGGCCAGCATTAAGCCAAGCAAACCGCGCCAGCTGCAACGCACTCCAGCAGCGCTCCCCAGAGACCGCAAGGTAAACCGCGCCAGCTGCAACGCACTCCAGCAGCGCTCTCCAGAGACCACAAGCAAACCGCGCCAGCTGCAACGCACTCCAGCAGCGCTCCCCAGAGACCACAAGGTAAACCGCGCAGCTGCAACGCACTCCAGCAGCGCTCCCCAGAGACCGCAAGGCGAACCGCGCCTACGTCTACAACAGTTTGCGTAACGCACCCAAGTGGGCAAATAGTGAACTGCATTGACATTTCTAAAAGTGTTTTAGCAATTTCTTGAGTCTCCTCAATCATGGCAGAAGGCTGTGACGTGCCAAAAGAGTTGGGCCTACTAATCGACCCCGACTCAAATGAAGAGTGTGTCCTCCGAAATTCAGAAGATGCAAAGGCAACTCAGAGACAATATGAAACGAGGGCGCATAGGGAGCTCACCAAGGAAATGCGATCGTATCTGATGGTTGAGTGGGACAGGTATTACAAAAGCTACACTAATTCCCGAGATAAATTAATAGAGCTCTGCAATAAACCTAAAGGAGAGCTCTCTCCTGGTCGCATCACAATTGAGAACGAACGCATGAGGAAGACGCATCTAAAGTCAAAGGATAGCGAACGCCACCTCATTTTCATCCAGTCACAGGTGGAAGACCCAAGTCTCCAAGCGGACTTACAAAGCATCCAGGCGTTTAACATACAGCATGCGAATTTCCTTTCAAACTGTGATGACTCTCAGACAAATCTGCAAGCAAAGGACTCAAGCAACGAGAAGGCCGAGTCGGAGTCATCCCATCGCTCGTACAGGGCCTCTTCTCATGCTTCAAAGAAAGCCTCGTCATTTCACCCCAAACCGGCACGGTCTCACTCAGGTAGCAACGTTTCACAGCAATCTTATATCACAAGCTCTAACCATTCTTCCAAAGCATCCTCTCATCACAGCCGTTCGTCCCGTGCCTCGAGTAAAGAGAGTCTCGCCGCCCTAGCGATATTAGCACAAATCGAGGCTGATGAAGCTGCTGTAGATCTGCAAGTGGCAGATGAAGAGCGATTACAAGAGGAAGAAGTGGCCAAAGCCATAGCTCAAGCCAACCGTACGTATCTTCAGCATAAACGGGAGGCTGCAAAAAAGGCAGTACGGGCAACAGCTTTACGGGCGGAAGCTGCCAATGCTTCCCTCAACTTCAATCCTACACAGCTGGAAGGAGAGAACGCAGAACCGTGTCGAAGCCTACGTGAACAACCAGAACTCATTACGGCAGGGACAAGGAGGAGAATCTCAACCACTAGTTTCGCGAACTATTCAGAATGCTGACACCGCCAAATTCGTACAAGTCGAAACCCTCCTAGAAGCTGAAAAAATTACTCCAACAAGCCAAGACACAAGAGGTAACCAGATTGTTCCATCAGCATTAGTGAAGGATACTCAGCAGGCAGACACAAGAGTAGCCGCGAGCCACAACCTCAACGTAGAGGCAGCAGTGTTCCAGCCACAGCCTCAAGGCAACTCATGGACGGACGTGAAGCCCATCAAACACGATCGACCTGCCCAGCGGCGAAAGGAACAACCATCACATGTGTCATGGCAAGACGTAATAATCAACAAGTATTCTGCAGACACAGAACAGCTGTCCTTAGCTTCCGCTCCTGATCCTAGGGACTATGCTTACCAGGACCCACGGGAAACCCCTGATCCTGCTTTCACCAATTCCATATGGTTCAGCTTACCATCTCCCCCCAAATACAAGCCCCATACAGCCCAGATGGACTTTGCGACACCCAGGGAAAGAAACACAGAATGCCCACCTCGACAAGGGAAGGTGGATTTGGCTTCAAGAGGAGCACAGAAGTTTTCTGACAAGCCAGGCAGAGACTATTTACTATGGAAGCACATCTTCTTACATACCGTTAGTGACGAGAGGTTACGGCCAATCGAGGAGATCATACATCTGATGGCTTGGCTAGGACCAGAATCTACACGAGTAGTAAAGGATATTTATTCATCTCATCTCGGTGACCCAGTCATCGCCCTCAAACAAGCCTGGGAAGTGCTCGATCAACGGTTTGGTGCATCCACGTTGACGGAGTCCTCGTTGTTAGAACGTGTTAGCGATTTCCCAGTCATCCGCACTAACAAACCTCACAGGTTATGGGACTTCTCTATTCTCCTTACACAGTTGCGAGCAGCCAAAGAAGATCCTAACCTAACGGGACTGACATGTCTCGACCAGCATAGAACACAGAAGCCTATCGTTAGAAAATTACCTACACAGTTAATCGAAAAGTGGATCGAATTATCAGATGCCTATAGAGAGCGCAACCTAGACAGAGACCCTCCCTTCGCCGCTCTTCAAGAATTTGTTGCCTACCAAACAAAACGGTGCAACGATCCTCGAAATCGAAGCTTCAGAGAAACGGAGTTCCCTACCACCAAAAGGGCCAACTATAACTCCGACTTCAAGCGAACAACACAAATGGCGAGGGAAAGGACCATTGTGTCTGTCCACAAAACACAGGTCGCTGCCTCATCCACAAGCAAGTCAGATGAGCATCCGTCGAAGAGAGCACTACCTAAAACCCTAAGCACAAATAAAGATCCTTTCTGTCCACTCCACAAGTCCTCGTACTCTCTGAACAAGTACAGAAACTTTGGAAAGAAGCCCCTAGAAGAAAGGAAAGCCTTGATCAGGGAGTACAGACTTTGCTTCAAGTGTTGTGAGTCTACAGAGCACATGGCCAAAGCTTGCACAAGTAAGGTATAATGTCACCTATGCGGTAGTGACAGACACCCTGGTGCACTGCACCCAGATTCCGAGCCAACACAATGGACAACACCTACCCCTCCTTTGCCTAAGGAGTCACAGGACAATACTGAAGCGCATCGAGAGGCAACCGCAAGTATCAACTGCACGACAGTATGTGGTGGCTCAGCATTCCCTCGCTTATGCCACGAGATCTACCTAACCAAAGTCTACCCAACCGGACACCCTGAAGAAGCTGTGAAGATGTATGTGATGCTGGACGGACAAAGCAATCAATCGTTAGCCAGGTCAGCATTCTTCGACCTCTTTAACGTCCGAACCGATGACACATCATTCACTATTTCCACGTGCACCGGTTCCCAGCGCACGGCGGGGAGGAAAGTCACTGGATTCTGCATAGAATCATTAGATGCGAGTGCAAAATTCCAAGGCTTCTCCCTGAATAAAGCCCTTCTCACAGGGCCGGATCTCATCAACAGCCTCCTAGGCGTGCTCATTCGTTTCAGAAAGGAAGCCGTAGCCTTTATGGCCGACATCCAGCAGATGTTTTACTCATTCCTAGTCAGAGAAGACCACCGCAATTACCTACGTTTCCTGTGGTTCAGTGACGAACAGCGCAACCAGCAGATAACGGAGTACAGAATGCGAGTGCACGTTTTTGGGAACGGTTCTTCCCCGGCAAATGCCAACTACGGCCTGCAACGCACCGCTCGCATCGGCGAAACCAAATACGGCACAGATGCCAGACGATTCGTGGAACGAGATTTCTATGTAGATGATGGTCTAAAATCTGTAGCCACACCAGCAGAAGCTATAGACCTACTGAACAGAACACGCCAGATGCTAGCAGTAGCCAACCTCACATTGCACAAAATCGCGTCCAACAGTGAGGAAGTGCTTGAAGCCTTCAGTCCTGAAGATCATGCCAAGGGACTACAGGACCTAGATTTTACAACAGACATGCCTCTTATCCAACGTAGTCTCGGTCTATGTTGGGACTTGAAGAAGGACGCCTTCACCTTTAGAGTTCCAGCCCAGAAGTCCAATTTCACAAGGAGAGGAATTCTGTCAACGGTGAACAGCCTTTTTGACCCTCTAGGATTTGCCGCGCCTGTAACGATCCAAGGGAGGCTCCTTCTACGTACGCTATCCCAAAACACCAAAGATTGGGATGAGCCACTTCCACCAGACCAGAAGCAAGAATGGGAGAAATGGTGTGCCTCCCTGAGATGTCTCCAAAACGTTAGTGTTCAGCGCACATACGTTCCCGTTTCACCCGCAGCTGCACTGAAAAAAGAACTGCACGTCTTTTCAGATGCATCGACTAAGGCAATAGCAGCTGTAGGATACGTCAGAGTCTACGGCCGGGAGAACAATACTCACATCGGTTTCGTAATGGGAAAGGCGAAGATAGCACCACAACAAGGTCACACAGTACCAAGGTTAGAACTGTGCGGCACCGTATTGGCCGTGGAGCTTGCTGACCTGATAAAGAAAACTATAGACCTTGAGCTGCAAACCACCATCTTCTACACGGACAGCAAGGTGGTGCTGGGCTACATTCACAACCAAAGCAGACGCTTTTATGTCTATGTGAGCAATAGAGTCGACAGGATCAGAAAATCTTCAGAACCTGAGCAGTGGCGACATGTGCCAACAGACCAGAACCCAGCGGATCATGCTACACGGTCCATCCCTGCTTCCCAGTTGGCAGAGTCAACCTGGATAAAGGGTCCTGAGTTCTTGACCTGTCAAGACACCTCGACGTTACCGGACCGGAACACCATGAACTTATAAATCCAGATCAAGATGCTGACATCCGACCTCAGGTACTCAGTAAATCAACCCCTGCGGATGAGAAACCGGTGGTCCAAGCCACCATCTTCTCAACGATGGTCAAGAAAACCAAAATATTGCCCCTCGATCATAACCCAGTACCAGTTACCTTTGAAAATTTCTCTCGTTGGAGATCTGTCTTACGAGGCGTAGCAGCATTCATCCGATTCCTGCGTCGCAGAGCGAATCTGCAGATAAGCATTTCGGAAAGCCATCTCCAAGCACAGAGAGGAATTCTGCGATGGGTGCAACACGACGCGTACCCTCAGGAATTTGAATGGGCAAAAACTAAGAAGCCCATCCCAAAATCTAGCCCACTTCTGAAGCTGAATCCATACCTTGATAGACACGGCATGCTGCGAGTAGGGGGACGTCTGGAGAAGGCCGAATTGGATTTAAGACGAAACATCCTATTATACTTCCCGCTCGTCACCATGTGACAAACCTGCTAGTTCAGCATCACCACAAAACCGTCCAACATCAAGGCAGACACTTCACAGAAGGAGCGGTTAGAGCTGCTGAACTCTGGATCGTGGGAGGCAAAATGCTCATTGCTACAGTCCTGCACAAGTGCCTACCTTGTCGTAAGCAGCGACGTGGGTCTTGCAACCAGTTGATGGCTGACCTGCCAATCGAGCGTCTTAGTACTGAACCACCTTTCACCAATGTAGGAGTAGACGTCTTCGGCCCATGGGCCGTGTGTACCCGACGGACCAGAGGTGGTCAAGCTGACAGCAAACGTTGGGCCGTTCTGTTCACGTGTCTCAGCATTAGAGCCATCCATATCGAAGTCATCGAATCTATGGACAGCTCCTCCTTTATTAACGCTCTAAGAAGGTTCCAAGCCCACAGGGGCCCAATCAAGGTGTTTAGATCCGACCGCGGAACAAACTTTGTAGGAGCATGCAAGGAGTTGCAGATAGATGAAAGCATTCGCCCGGATTCAGCAATTGACAAATACCTAAAGGCTCATGATTGTGAATGGACATTTAATCCTCCCCACGCATCCAACATGGGAGGATCATGGGAGCGAATGATCGGGATAGCCCGTAAAATCCTGGACTCCATGTTGTTGAAGGTACATATGCTGACCCATGAAACTCTTACCACCCTCATGGCAGAAGTAGCAGCCATCATTAACGCCCGACCTTTGGGCCCAGTTTCTACAGACCCCGAGAATCCAAGTATCCTCGCCCCAGCCACTTTGCTCACCTACAAAACAGGTGATTGGCCGGCTCCAGTAGGGAACTTCGTTCCCAAGGACATGTACAGACAACAATGGAGACAAGTGCAATGGCTTGCCAACACCTTCTGGAAGCGATGGAAGCAAGAGTACTTACCTACCCTACAGGAACGTCGCAAATGGCAGAACAAAGAACCAAATCTCGAAGACGGAGACCTTGTTCTTTTGAAAGATAAGGAAGCGCACCGTAACTCATGGCCTATGGGACTTGTGCACCAAGTCTTACCCAGCAAAGATGGATTAGTACGCCAGGTTGCAGTGCAGATCGTGAAGCCAAAGGAGTCCGGTGGCAACCAGCAGACTTTCACCAAGAAACTATATACCAGGCCAATTACCGACCTGGTCCTGCTGCTGAGGAAGGCCGAGCTGGAAGATTGAACCTCCAAGCTTTGCATGCTTTGTGTATACTCATTGTTTGCATGTTTGATAATATGCCTTGATTATCTTCGTTAACAGTTTAGTTAGTAAGTAGTGGAATTTATAATTCCAGGCGGGGAGTGTGCTGACTAGAGCAGCCTGAGAATAGTCAGTATTGGCTACTGTCTCCTTAAGAGACAGCTTTATAATGTTTAAGAGCTATCCCTTTAAGGGCAATGTCTTCAGGGAAATGTAGTTCTGTGACATGTGACCAGTTCTATGTGTCTGATTGGTGCTGAGGTGCTTTGCATGCTGGTAAGAAGAAAGCCCTCCATTAGGAATTCCAATTCTCCAGAAGAGCAGCTTCTCACACTCTCTCAGCATGGGAGTGAAGTTACCCTCTTCTCATACCGTATGAAGGGACAGACTGAGTAATCCGGATGAATCTTTTCAACACTGTAAGTGTTTGTTTAGGATGCCTGGAAATAAAGAATCTGTATGTAAAATACCCCTTTATCGGAGTTATCACTGCTGTTTTCTGCAAAGCTACCGTGGGAACAGAACACTGCTGTCTCTTTTCCCCCTGCGTGTATTGATCTCTGTCCTTCCCTGTCTCAGCAGTAGCTGGGAGTGAAAGAGTTACAGGTTGGAATGGCACTCAGCCCCATCCAGCATCGCAATATAGACTAAACGTAGAGACCCGTCATGCAGTGACTCTACTATTTAGCAATACTTTTACAAGGCCATTGTAAAATCTGCAAAATTAGCTCCAGTTGGAGTTGCTATTGTTTCATGACACCCTGGATAGCAGTACAGTCTTTAAAGAGGAACAATTATGTTCTGAAAGAAACAGATCGGCTAATTTGCACATTCTTGTATGATTGTAAGACATTTTCTCATTCATTGCTTTGGGAAGCAGAATTCTGTGGTTGTAATAAATATAAATTTTTCTTCTTTTACTTGGATTTTTACCTTACTTCATGATATGAAGACGTATAATTTAAGTGAAACTGTCAAATAAGTTATGCATGACTTTCGATGTAATAAATGATTAAGCAACGGATATAACATAGATCCAGTTATTTTTAGCAGGGGAAGCTAAGTTTAGCCAAATAGGCTATAAACTCAGTTGTAATACAGCATTTGGCGCAAAGGGTTTTACCCCTCGCGTTAATGTTTTTTTGCGCCGGCGCAAAAGTTTATGCGAAGATTGTAATTTAGCCCATATATTTTTAACCCCTTCACTGCTGAGGACGTGTGGGACACATCCTCATTGGCGCACCTTACATGCTGAGGACGTGTCCCACACTTCATCAGCTGTGCTGGACGCCCGGCGGAGATACTTACCTCTCTGACCGGGGTCCCACGGCGTTCTGACTCCAGCGTCCTCAGACGCTGAAGTCAAGCTCCTCCTGACGTAAATGACGTCATCGCGCCATGCGCGATGACATCATTTCCAGGTGACCCCCCTGGCAATGGGAGATAGCCTGGAAGGGAGGGGGGGATCCGTTCAGATCCCTCTCCCTCCCGATCGGTAAGGAGCAGGGCCAAAAGCCAGGCACCGCTTAAAAGGGGAGAGTCTCCCCTTTTAAGTGGTGCCTGGCTTTAACCCCTCAAGCGCCGGGTCGCACTTCGGTGCCGAAGTGAGGCTTAGCTCCGGTGGGGGCCACCATCTTGGATGGCGGCTCAACCCCCAGGTCCCCCCTCACTGCCCAACGTCATCACGCATAGCGTGATGACGTCAGATAGCCGGGGAACCCCTAGCTGCCCAGGGATTTCCCAAGGAAATCCCCTGGTGGAGATAGGGGGTTTCTTTGAACCCCGATATCTCCAGAACCGTGGCAGCTAGGGGTCATGGAGGGTGTCATTTTAAAGGCCTGAGCATGGCCTTTCGAATGATACCCAACATGACCAGGTACAAAGTAAAACAAAAAAAATAAAATAATAATAAATAAATTTAAAAATAAAAACATTTTTTTGTGTGTGTTGTTTTTATTAATGCAGCAATATTGTTTACATTTCAATTATAATGTGAACAATAATGCTGCACTAATGATTTTTTTCTATGGAGTGCGTTTGCAAAAAATCACGTAATTCCCCCAAAAAAAGTAACAAGTCCCCATTTCTAATTTTTGTACAAGCGCACCCCATAGAAAATATAATCGCAAACGCTCATGTGATAAAATGTGAAAAAAACACTTTACACGCTGCAGAGGATTCAAAATTCAATTTTTATTGCATTTTTTGTCATAGTATACAGGCAGGACATGACGTATACATATAAAAATGATATATTATGAATCTGCCGAGTCTGCCAGAAAGAACGATATATAATATGTCTGGGTCATTTAATAAAATGTGGCTTCAAATCGCGTTTAAACATGATGAGCGAAAGCGGTAAAAATGAGCTCAGCACACAGCGGTGAAATGCCTCAGCAGTGAAAGGGTTAAATTCTTTATTTTTGAAAGTTTGCACAGACAAGCAAAAAAAAAAAAAGTAGGAGGAAAAGTGGCCATAATAAGCCATCCAGAGTCACACTAAGAGAAGGGGCTGTCTCCTGTATCCAAAAACGGAGCTAGTAGTACAGCAGGAAGAACAATAGCCGGAGTGAAGCCGCTAGGAACGCCTGCATGGCCACAGGGCAAAAACTCACAGAGCTCACCTTCAAGGATGGGGAAAGGAGCTCCCATATGACCAGTTTCTCAGGAGCCACGGAAGGATGCATGACCACTGCAACAGACCGGCTCAGATCGGTGACAGCCACCATAGCCCTGGCAACAAGCACCCCAGCAGGCAGCTCGCCCACATCAGGCAGGGTCTCGGTGTGCAACAGGACACCCTCCATCAGCATCTGAGAATCCTGCAGTACCTCACCACTCCCAGGGCACCACTCTCCAACTTCCTCCACATCAGAGCAGCCAGTCACCAAAGCCAGTAGGCTCCCCATCTCTGCAACCTCTCCTCACACATCCCGAAAATCTGTCTTCCAGAGCACTCTAAACTCCTCCATGATGCACCCCACATCCCCCCTCGTAAGCGGACGAAAGTAATCAGGCACTCGGCAACAGCTGCTTGCGGAGAAAGGGCAGCAGGTTCCAACAGGGCCACCAGCTCCAGCCGGCCCCATGAGACACATCCACAGCGGCACAATCTCGGCCAGGAGGTTCAGATTTGCCATTAACATCAGCTTTTAAAAGACGTTAAAATTATGGGCGCAAACGTTGTCCGTTAAAATTTGCGCATAGATTGTAATACCATGCACGCACCAGCGCACCAATGCATTTGCGCTCACAATGTTTAACGTGCATTTTTTGCGCGGACATTGTAATACGATGTTCTGCGCAAAGGGTTTTGCCCCTCGCGCTAATGCGTTTTTGCGCACGTGTTAACGTTTGCGTGAAGAATTTAATAGAGCCCTTAATATGTAATTAATGCAGTATTTCCTTTATTAGTCCAATTTGGCAGGCAGACGTCGTCATCTGCTGGCCCAAATGAGCCATTGCAGCTGAGGTTCTGTGCTGCAGAAAGTTAATATTTCAGTGTCATACACGGATATTCACTTGTAAAACCTGTTGTAGCACTACGAGTGTCATGCCTATAGTGCTAAACTTTTGGGGGCACCTTCCGGAGCCCAATTACAAACAAAATTAATTTGCAACAGACTAATTTAACTTGCACTGATACAGCACAGTCGCAGATCGTTTTGTCTCAATCTTGGCTACTGTGTCGGCTACTGCTGAGCGTGTATACACGATCACGATAGTGAATGGGTTAAAGTTTAATCTTAATTATTACTATTCATTTTATTACAATGCTCCAACATATTAATCACAGCAGAAAACACACGTGTCAAGATGTGCTCCTTGTACTGTCTCTCATTCCGGATGCCGTATCCTAATTGGAGTTGTAAAATACCTTTATAATAGCAGAGACAGGTCTTTGTAAGTAAGTTTCACTGCGCAGAGCTTGACAACCTTGCAGGTTTTTGAAGTGCACTCCTGTGTCTTGTTAAAGGAGGGATTCAAGAAGTTGCAAAGGCGTAATACGGCCAAAACAACAAAAACCACAGTTCGCTCGACTAAAATGTGCATATGTAGATCTCTGCTCGGGGAAAGATTTTAAGTAGGTTGAGCATTTTTATTTTGTGAAACCGGTGGAGGATGGAAAAAAAATACAAAAGAGCTTTTACCTCTCACCGGTATAATTGTGCATCCACCTTCTCAAATGTCATTATTTTTCTGCTACACTGATCTTGCAAATGGCAAAATTATATTTCAAAACTTTAATGTATGTATACGTTTGTCAAAAAGCTAAACCCCGCTTTTTTTTTTCTCTGCAGCTGTTCAACTACAGATTCCAACCTTTAATTAAGTCAGATTATAGTAACAGTCTGTTCCAAGCTGTGCCTTCGCGTTCTCTCTCGGGAACCAAAACAGCAAGTGCGATTTGGAACTGATGGACTTTCTTGTGGTGCCTGCGCAGCATTGTGCCGGGCAAATTGCTAGTATATCTTCAGATGAGATTACATTATTATTGTAGAATTTCAGTTTATTCTACATTAACATCTCAATAAATAGCAAAGTGTAAATTTGGATATCTGTTTGGATTATATACAGTTAATCAGGGTTATTCAAAGAGAATCGAAAAGTCACCGCACGTTCGGTGACTTTTCGTTCTCTTCAATTCAGTGCGATATGGCGATTCCATTTTGGCGACCCTGCGGTCTATTCAGCAAGCACCACAGGGCCGTCGTAGTGCAGGGAAAAGCCGCCGCAAACCTGACGAACACTCACCGCAAAACCCGGCGAATGAACACCGAAACACGCAAAAACATCTGGATTAACCCTGCCAAACAGACCGGAGAAACCCGAGCAGGAGCCGATCAGAACGCAGAGCAGCCGCCGGAAAAACCCAACATGCAGACGAATGGAGTGAGAACAAAAAAAAAACAGTATGCTTGAATGTTTGAAAAGTGAAACGCTGTTTGCAAAGAAACTACAGAACGAAAATGTCTGAAATTTACATATAAGATCCAATGAATGATAATAAAAAGGGCTGTTACAGAAAAGAGAAAAAACAATTTTGCAAAACAAAACAATTTTGCAAAAAAATCACGAAAAACGCCTAAAAGATGCTAAAAAAAATCTATAAATAAAGAGACTTTTACTGCAGAATATTATAATAAGAGGTTTATTAGATATTGGATTAAAACGGGAATATTTTTAACATTGAAGCCTATGGGATTCACCTGAATAAACCTGTCAAATGAAACCACTGAACAGCAGGACAATTTGGCAACTTTTCACTGCTGGTTTGTGTTCTCTGAATAGACAAAGCATTGCTTCTCTATGGGGATTTCACTGCCCTTGAACAGGCACCGAACAGGCACCGTATGTGCAGGCAATTCGCCAACATTTGGCGAACTGCCTGCTCTCTGAATAGCCGAATGGCCAGGAAAGGTAATTGTACGCTGAATTTCAGCGTTCGGTTACCTTTCGCCAGCAATTCGGAGCTCTTTTATAGTCTCCATTATTTCTATATATATAAAACCTGTGCGGAGGCTTTTAATCTCACTTTTTTGCCCACCACCACAACTTAAATGAGTATTGATTACCCTAGGGGTTAAGCATCAATAGCAACCATTTACATTCTATCTCCTGCTGATGAGGGCAAATGAGCCCGAAACAGCTGTACAGGAGTGATTGTGACAGGTTGCATAACCTGGCCTTTGCAGAATAAGGCTGGGGTCAGACCAGCGCACTTTTAACGTGCGTTCTGGCGCACTTAATTATGGCCGCACTAGCAGCAAATGACGGGCAATGACGGACAATTTATGAAGTATGGTCACATGAAAGTCCGGCTGCGCAACGCAAGTGGAAAATGAACGCATTTTTTCGAGAACGCAGAACCGCTAGTACTGACGTACAGAGTGCGCTACGTCCGCTAGCGGCGTGTGTGCGTGATTTGGAGACGTCAGACCCTGCTCGTGTCCGGCCGACATAATGTCCAGACACCCAAAGTTTCCTGGTTTGGATCCGTAAAAAATCACGCACAAAAATGCGCATCGTTTGACCGTTTTCGCGTATTCCGTGAAAAAATACGTCAATGCGTTCGGACGCACTTTTTTACGTTCGCGTGTAAAAATGCTTTCGTTTGACCCTAGCCTCAAGGTATCTAGTATGGCATGGCATTGCACAAGGAGGGTTCTGTGTTATTAGAGAGCCTAGATGCAAAAAAAAGAGAGAAGTTGTTGACTTAATTTTGCACATCCTACCCAGAATTCTTTTCTGCATATGGGAAATGTAGCACATGAGCTCTGTAAGCAGTTCTTTGAATTGCTGGGATGTGTAAATGTACTCTGCAACTATAAACGTTATTATTTGCTGTGTGGAGGCTTTTAATCTTACTTTTTTGTCCTCCACCAGAATTTAAATGAGTGTCCTTATAAAAGTCCTGGAAGTAGAGTACTCAAGGTTTTACTACCCAGGTGCTACCCATGAAAATGGAAGACAAAAATAGAAAAAAAATGTCAGCACTCCATGTCAGGATCCG
Source organism: Leptobrachium leishanense (assembly GCA_009667805.1). Classification (NCBI taxonomy): domain Eukaryota; kingdom Metazoa; phylum Chordata; class Amphibia; order Anura; family Megophryidae; genus Leptobrachium; species Leptobrachium leishanense. The sequence continues at coordinate 45,874,344 of CM019069.1, forward strand.
TACCCCCAGACCCTCTGGTGCCCCCTTTGTTTTCCTTTTTTCACCATGTTCTGCATGAACTATGCAGATTCCAGGACTTCATGTTGAACTATGCTTATTTCTGGACTCTTTGATTTGCATTCTGAACTAGGGATGAGCCGAACACCCCCCGAGTTCGGTTCGAGCCCGAACCCGAACCCGAACTCCCATGCAAGTCAAGGGGGCTGAAAATTCGGTTTTTTAGAGTGCCCTCCAAGAGGACATATATGCTACATATTTGCCATAAAAGGTGTATGGGGGTCCGGGTAGTGCCCTGGGGGACAGGAAACAAGGATAAAAAGTTTTAAAAAAAAACGTTTTTAAAGGGACAGTGAGTTTTCCATGAAATAAGGGTTAAAAATAAAAACGAAAAATTCTTTCAAATATCGTGCCTAGGAGGTCCCCATAACCTGCCAGTAAAGTGGCGGATTTCTAGGATGTGTAGAAACATTTAAAAACAAATAAATGACGTTTCATATGACGGTAAATGCTTTTCCTTTAATCTATCCATAAACAACTGCTTGGGGCGGCAGCCTGTATAAAAAGACATTTTAGGACGCGCAGAAAAAGTTTAGTGTTCTTTTGGGCTAAATTATTGTGAAACTTATGCAGGCTTTGGATGAAAGTAACAATAGGTGCTTTAAAATTGGGCTTTTAGCGTCGGCAACAGTGCCGTCACACCGTAACCCCTCTGAGGATATGAATCTGATACAGGCGTCAATGGCAGTGCACCCAGATATTGTGCCTTTAATGCCAGGCATGCAAGTATCATCATACAGTAACCCCTCTGTAGTATTGTGGATGAGTGCAGGGGTGGACCATGCGGTCCTATATTAAAAAGATATGAATCTGGTAATGGGCGTCAGTGCACCCAGATATTGTGCCTTTAATGGCAGGCCATCAAGTATCATCATACAGTAACCCCTCTGTAGTATTGTGGAAGAGTGCAGGGGTGGACCATGTGGTCCTATATTGAAAAGATATGCATCTGGTTAAAGCGTTAGTGCACCCAGATATTGTGCCTTTGGTGCCAGGCCAGCAAGTATCATCATACAGTAAGCCCTCTGTAGTATTGTGGAAGAGTGCAGGGGTGGACCATGCGGTGTTATATTAAAAAGATATGAATCTGGTAATGGGCGTCAGTGCACCCAGATATTGTGCCTTTGGTGCCAGGCCAGCAAGTATCATCATACAGTAACCCCTCTGTAGTATTGTGGAAGAGTGCAGGGGTGGACCATGCGGTCCTATATTAAAAAGATATGAATCTGGTGTAGCGCTGGGTTTAATTCCCTGTCGTGGCAGTACCTATTTTTGGCCACCGGAGGGAGACAAGCACGATACGAGACATTGAACATTTGGACTACATTTCCCGGCATGCTTTGGGAGCAGACACAGGAAGTGGGTGGGACACAGACCCTTACATCCTGAGCCTCGTGGAGAGAGCTAGCAGAGCGCGCCAGGGAGTGAGAGGAGCAAGACGCAGAGCAGCAGAACGAGACAGTGACTAGGCCGGAGCGCAGCTGGGGCCTGACAGAGCTAAAGACTGGGTTATTCAGCCTTACCAGAGGAAGACCCAGTGATTCACAGGAATACCCACGCTGATACCAAGTGAGCGAGAGGACCCCGAGTTAGGAGCACCGCAGATCGATCGGACAGGGAGAGCAGGCGGTGAGCTGGACATCTTGCAGCAGCTACAGAAAGGCAAGACAGCGGATCCGGTAGCCCAGACAATCCCAGCCAAGATCGAGCGGAGAGACGTCCTGGGTCGAGCGGAGCATCAAGTATCTGGCGGATGGGTGAGAGGCCTTCCAGGCCGTTGTGAAAATTAAAGCACGCTGCTGTTTGTTTCCAAAACCCACATGGCCCCAACTTGACTAGTCGAAGATACCTCATAAGCAATTCACTGGCCAGTTGAATATTGTACCCGGGTACCATAACACACACACACACGTACATTCTGGGACATAACCTGTGCGGGACTCACTCCCCAAACACAAAAGGGGGTTAAAGATATATTTTCCTCTTTTCTTTTCCGCTGCGCGTTTCTCGAATTACGAAGCCTTGTATTTTCTCTTTTTCGCTGCGCGTTTCTGGAATTACGAACCCTTGTATTTTCGCTTTTCCGCTGCGCGTTTCTCGAATTACGAAGCATCGTATTTCTTTTCCGCTGCGCGTTCCTCGAATTACGAAGCATCGTATTTCTTTTCCGCTGCGCGTTCCTCGAATTACGAAGCATCGTATTTCTTTTCCGCTGCGAGTTTCCCGCATTACGAAGCACTGTAAATATATGTACGAACACCGTGTTATTCATTATATGCCATTTATTCTAGTAAACTATATAATTTATAAAATCCACAACGGTGCTGGAGTATATTTATTCCCTAGTGTGGGGAGACTGATCCGAGGTTCAATTTCAGCGGCTCCTCCGGGAGTGAGCGCTACACTGGTAATGGGCGTCAGTGCACCCAGATATTGTGCCTTTAATGGCAGGCCAGCAAGTATCATCATACAATAACCCCTCTGTAGTATTGTGGAAGAGTGCAGGGGTGGACCATGCAATCCTATATTAAAAAGATATGAATCTGGTAATGGGCGTCAGTGCACCCAGATATTGTGCCTTTAATGGCAGGCCATCAAGTATAATCATACAGTACCCCTCTGTAGTATTGTGGAAGAGTGCAGGGGTGGACCATGCGGTCCTATATTAAAAAGATATGAATCTGGTAATGGGCGTCAGTGCACCCAGATATTGTGCCTTTAATGGCAGGCCAGCAAGTATCATCATACAGTAACCCCTCTGTAGTATTGTGGAAGAGTGCAGGGGTGGACCATGCGGTCCTATATTAAAAAGATATGAATCTGGTAATGGGCGTCAGTGCACCCAGATATTGTGCCTTTAATGGCAGGCCAGCAAGTATCATCATACAGTAACCCCTCTGTAGTATTGTGAAAGAGTGCAGGGGTGGACCATGCGGTCCCATATTAAAAAGATATGAATCTGGTAATGGGCGTCAGTGCACCCAGATATTGTGCCTTTGGTGCCAGGCCATCAAGTATCATCATACAGTAACCCCTCTGTGGTATTGTGGAAGAGTGCAGGGTTGGACCCTGCTGTTCAAAAAATTTAAATGATATAAATCTGGCACAGGCGTCAGTGCATCCAAATATTGTGCCTTTCATGGCAGCAAGTGCATTCACACCGTAACCCTTTTGTGGTATTGTGGAAGAGTTCAGTGCTGGAGGTTTTGTGCATGCAGAAGACATACCCGATCTATTCCGTTACTTCGGCATCAGGGATTGATAGCTGCTGATCCAGGACTGATTCATTTTCATAAATGTCAGCCGGTCTACAGAGTCGGTGGACAGACGCACTCTTTTGTCTGAGACAAAACCTCCAGCGGCACTGAACATCCTTTCGGAAAGCACGCTAGATGAAGGGCAACCTAGTAGCTGCATAGCATATTGGCTAAATTCTGGCCATGATCCAATCTCAGCACCCAGTAAACCAGTGGATTATCTGCTGGAAAGGTATCCAGGTCTGCCCTTGCCCCTAGGTAGTCCTGCACCATATGGTGAAGACGCTGGCAATGGGTGCCTACATTTGATGTCCCTGGGCGTCGAGGATTAAAAAAATTAAAAAATGCATCAGTCAAGCGGCCCTGGCCTTCACCGCTATTCCTCTGATCACCTGCAGCCTCAGAAGCACGTGTGTCAGCAGTAGCACTTGGTAATCTAACAGTGCCTGGAAAGGTGTTACACAAGTTTCGCTTTAGAGCGTCCTCAAGTTTTGTCATCCTGTGCTCCCTCTGTGCGGGCAGGATGAGCTCTGCAACTTTCCCCTTGTATCGTGGATCAAGAAGGGTTGCCAACCAGTAATGATCCTTCTCCTTGATAGCATGAATCCTGGGGTCCTTTAGCAGGCTTTGCATCATTAGGGAGCCCATGCAGCGTAGGTTGGAGGTGGCATTAGCTGCCGAGTCTTCCTGGTCAATGAGGATGACCGTAACGTGCACTTCCTCCTCCCATCCACGCACAAGCCCTTCTGTTTCTGGGCACACAAAACCCTGCCTTGAGGAATCCCCACCTTCAATGCCCCACTAACTACTTAAATAGTCCTCCTCATCCTCCTCCTGTCTGATCTGAGTAGGACCCGCTGGAATGCTGTCTGTGGAAAGACTGGGGCCTTGAGAGCTAGGGAAGGCCTCCTCTTCCTCCCGCTGCTCTGCCTCTAGAGCCACATCTATAATTCCCCGCAGAGTGTGCTCCAGCAGGAACACTAAAGGAATTGTGTCACTGATGCATGCACCGTCCCTGCTCACCATCCTCGGTGCGTCCTCAAATGGTGACAGTACAGTGCATGCATCCTTGATCATCAGCCACGGCGGGGGGGGGGAAACCAAGTTGACCTGAACCTGTCCTTGTGCCATACTCACACAGGTACTCGTTGATGGCCCTCTGCTGCTTGTGCAGATGCTGCATCATTGCTAATGTCGAGTTCCACCTGGTGGGCATGTCACAGATCAGACGGTTTGTGGGAAGGTGGAATTCTCTTTGAATTTCTGCCAGGCGAACGCTTGCTGGGAATGACCGTCTGAAGTGGCTGCAGACCTTTCTGGCCTGGATGAGAAGCTCTGGCAGCCCTGGGTACTTGGTTAGGAAACGCTGTACCACCAGATTTAGGACGTGTGCTAGGCATGGTACATGCGTCAATTTACCCCTGCGTAGGGCGGAGAGAAGGTTGCTGCCATTATCGCAGATGATGATTCCCAGCTCAAGCTGGCGTGGTGTTAACCATCTCTGCACCTGCCCCTGCAGAGCTGACAAAATTTCTGACCCGATGTGGCTCCTGTCCCCTAAACAAACCAGCTCAAGCACAGTATGGCATCTTTTTGCTTGAGCCATTGCATAGACCCTGTCAGGCGTGGGTTTAACTGCCACTTTGCCAGAGACAGAAAAGGAGGAGGAAGAGGTGGTGGTGGTGGAGCAGACAGACCTCATACAAGCAGCTTTCTGGAGGCGTGGTGGATGAACAAGCTCCAGCACAGAGCCCCGTCTTGGATCCCTCCCAGCTGCAATCAGAGTTACCCAGTGTGCCATGAAGGAAATGTAATGAGCCTGTCCATGCTTGCTGGACCATGTGTCTAAAGTGACATGCACCTTGCTGCTGACTGCCTTTCCCAATGACTGGATAACATTGTCTTCCACGTGCTGGTATAGTGCTGGAATGGCCTTGCGTGAAAAGTAATGGCATTTTGGAACCTGCCACAGTTGTACAGCGCATTCAGCAAATTCACGGAAGGGAGCAGAGTCCACCAGCTGGAAAGGCAGCAGCTGCAATGCGAGTAATTTTGCTAAGCTGGCATTTAGACGCTGTGCTTGGGGATGGTTGGGACTATATTTTTATATGCGGCAGCGTAATCTGACTGCGTAAATCTTCAGCTACTGGGATGATGTCACATTGTGAGGAAGGACCTGCTGGTACATCCATTACTGTAGCATCATCCCTGTCGGTGGAGGTTGTAGGCAATTGCATGGCAGGACATACAGTGTGGGTAGAGACAGATGAGGAGGAGGAGGACCTACGCAAAGTTTTGCCCCAACGGGATGTGTGGCACTTGTTCATATGTCGCCTCAAGCACGTGGTACCCAAGTGTCCGGTGTTTATCCCACGCTTCAGCCTCCTCTGACATAGATTACAAATAGCAACGCTGGGGTCTGATGCACAGTTCTTAAATAACTCCCAGACAGCAGATTTCCTGCATGTGTTCTTTGAGACAACAGCGCTCTGCACCGGAGCAGCTCTGACATGTGATGCCTTGGACTGGCTAGTGCTACGGTTGGTCACAGAGGATGTTGTGCCTCGTGTTTGCTGTGCCTCCTCCTCCTCCTCCCCCTCCTCCTCACTTGATTCCTCAGTTCGATCTGGCACCCAGGTGGAGTCAGTGACCTCATCATCAATGTCATCTTCACCCCCTATCTCCTCGTCACTGGAGCCAACTTGGCAGTATGCTGCAGCTGTTGGGGCAACATGAGTGCCAGTTATTTGTGTGTCATCACTGGCACCTCCTTCCTCTAGGTTGATTATACTCCCTTGCTCAACCTCAGAGATTGAATCAGAGCACTGTACTTGCTGCGCATCCTCAAGCAGCATGTCACTCTCATTGTAGTCAAACAATTCAGCTGACTCCTCCGTGTGTGATAGCGAGGCTACGGCAGGAGTAGCTGTGGACATGGAGGCTGCATTAGATGCTTTGGCAGCTGAGGTGGACTGTAAAGCACTACAAGCATGGCTGGCAGAGGACTCGGAGGATGAGGATGGCATGGTTAGCCAATCCACAAAATCCTCTGTATGTTGCTGCTGCTTAAGACGGCCAGCACCAGTTAGAAAGGACAAGCGTGCCCCTGCAGAGGATGCACCACGTCCACCACGACCAGAGACACAGCCTCCCGACACAGGGGCTGCTTGCCCTCTTATCTGTGGCTGGGAGCGTCTGCCTGTCCTTTTTGTTCTTTCAGACATGGTGAGTGATATATAGATTAAGATATACAGAACTCTGATTCAACTCTGGTATAAAGATTTAAATAACTCTGGTATAACTCAGTGAGACACACTGATAGCTGGCAGCCAGTGACAAGAGACAGATCACCTTAATTCACAAATGTTTTAAATAAATTAGTGAGCCCCAAAATACAGCTTGGTACTGTATGTATGACGAGACACAGATCTCCTTAATTCCAAAGTGTTTTAAAGAAATTAGTGAGCCCCAAAAAAAATTGCTGGCTGTGTGACGAGACACAGAAGATCACCTTAATTCACAAGTGTTTTAAAGAAATTAGTGAGCCCCAAAAAGATTTGCTGGCACAGTGACAAGACCCAGAAAATCACCTCAACTCACAAATGTTTTAAATAAAGTTGTAAACCCCAAAAAAACTTGCTGGCACAGTGACAAGACACACATCACCTAAATTCCCTGATATTTGGTATAAATGAGACCCAAAAAGACTTGCTGGCACAGTGTGACAAGACCCAGAAAATCACCTCAATACACAAATGTTTTAAATAAAGTTGTAAACCCCAAAAAAACTTGCTGGCACAGTGACAAGACACACATCACCTAAATTCAATGATATTTGGTATAAATGAGACCCAAAAAGACTTGCTGGCACAGTGACAAGACCCAGAAAATCACTTCAATACACAACTGTTTTAAATAAAGTTGTAAACCCCAAAAAAACTTGCTGGCACAGTAACAAGACACACATCACCTAAATTCCTTGATATTTGGTCGTAATGAGACCCCCCCAGACCCCCCCAGTAGCGTGGCAGACCGGCAGTAACAACACACACAACTATCTGCTTTGAAATCTCCTCTGAAATGCGTGCAGAATCAGCGCATTGAAACCTTATATAGTGTGCTGCGGGACTTAGCTCTGTGAGCCCATGATTGGGCAAAATTTGCCCAATCAGGACTCTGAGCGGTAATTGGCATAGTGTTCAACCAGTCTTGCACCAGACCTGTGGTCAGGTGCAAGGCTGTAGCCAATTACGAGCTTCAGGCAGTGTGAAAATGCATTGTGGTCCATTGTGGTCGAACATGCGGCAAACACCCGGAAATGTTCAGGGTTCGCGATCCGCCCGAACAGTCTAAGTTCGGGTCGAACCCCGAACCGTCCGAACCCGAACAGCTCATCCCTATTCTGGACCTGAAACCTCACCTGCACTTGATCCAGCCTGATGAGTCCTGCATAAGAGGAAGCTACGCGCCTTATCCCACACTTTCTCATTGAAGTTCCCAGTTTAGCTAGTGCAGACCTGCCTCCCAGAGATCCTTGCCTGAAACCCCTCTGATCCAAAGACTTTCCAGCCTTCCCTTTGTATTGTATTTATCCAGTTCTCCTATTCCCACTACCCCCAGCCTCCTCCTATGGTTTTGTTCTGAGCCTTATGTATGATTTCTTGTCTGTTTATTTGTTGCTACAAATAAACCCTGTTACCCTGTATCCTGCCTATCTGATATACTTCCTGCATCTTGGGCTCACACCCACACTTCTGCACATATGCTAGGCCAGGGTCGCGACACTCCAGGACTTATAAAAGGCAAAAATGTATTGAACCTGCATTAAAAGTTCCAACGTTTCAGCTCCTAAGAGCCTTTATCAAGGAGTACTCCTTGATAAAGGCTCTTAGGCGCTGAAACGTTGGAACTTTTGATGCAGATCCAATAAATTTTTGCCTTTTACAATTCCCAGAGTGCGCCTGTTTTTTTATAAGTGTGTTTATTATTGCAGAAGCCACCTGCACATCACAGCAATTCGATGAATTGCATCCCAGAGCTCCTGTGCCACATTCCCCATATGCAGCAAGGAATTCTGGGTAGGATATGCAAATGACATCTGTCTCACTTTTATGCATCCTGGGTCTGTTATTACACAGATCCCTAAAATCAATGCTCTGCCACACTGTGGCTTTGTAGCAGAGATAAGGTTTATGCAACTGGTCAAAGCCACTCCTAGGACAGCGCTGTTTCGGGTTTGTTGGACCCTCATCAGCTAGGAGCTAGGTATGATGACCAGTTTCCGTGGATGCTTGGGACCCATAGGGCAATCAGTGTCTACAAGGGTTGTAGTGGAGGACAAAAAGTGAGATAAAAGGCCTCCACACTATAATAAGTGTGTATATGCATATATATATATATATATATATATATATATTATATATATATATATATATAATAACATGCTCATCACACTCATCGTCTCGCAGGTAATCAGACCCGGTGTTATACTCCAGCCAAAATTCCTTATAAACAGGCAGGAGAGCATCATTTTGTGCTATGTGGTACATCGGTAACAGCATATCAACATTTCAGTCCAGTCCTGGAACTTTTATAAAAAAATACATATTCAGTAATTTTAAAGGGACACTCAAGGGCAGTGAAGACGAACCCTGGCACCCCAGATGTATCTGAGCTACATGACCCATGATTCTCAGCCAGCCTAAATTGTGACAAAGCATCTTGGGACATCTAGTTCTGAAACATCTGGGGTGACAAGGCTCCCCATCATTGCTCTAGGGTTAAGACTGGAGATGGGAAACAAAAAGGGTAAACATTAACACCTCTTGCCCCCCTTGCCTCCAGTTTTAAACCTTGTGTTAATTTTAAAACTTAGCTGTGCCCAGTGCAACTCTGGCTCTCAAGTCCTAAGGATGTAACCTATTTGGCAGGCATATGTTGCCACCTGATGGCCAAATGGAGTTACTGCAGCTCTGAGCTCTGTGCAGGATCTGCTGAGTTAGAGTTCATAAGAGACATTCTCCAGCTGGTTTTAAAAAGTGTTGGCCTCTCGGTGTCATGCCCACAATGCTATCACTTTGGGGGCTCTTTTGGGAGACAATATGCGGACGATAATCATTTGCAGTAAACAAATTTAATTTGTAATGATGCAGCATAGCTGGTAGTGAAGGGGTTAAGAGTATTAAATATAACAGGAAAAAAAGTGTAATCTGCGCTCGTTTCTATATAATATATATATATATATACACGAGTGCAGATGACACTTCTTTCCTGTTATGTTTTATGCAAGAACTGGGTTGTTACTCTTGGTTGTTGCAGCCGCTCTGGTGAGTACAGGCGCGACGCCATTTTTTCTGTACATTTAAACCAGTGTTTTGTCAACTGTTACTTTGTTACCAGTTATCTTTTCAATTACTATCCATCAACAGCACTATGCATCAGGGGATATCTATCGTCGCACACAACATTTATAAAAAGAATCATTAGTACATATCATTTGTGCAACGTGTTAAATCTTAGCTAACTTAAACACGAAGTTGCAAAGCTGCAATCCGCTGCATCATACATCAAAACTTTTAAAACGGTTGTTCCTCCTCATTTGTCTCTTAAATGTAAGCAGTGCTCCTTCAGTTTATGTAATAAATCAATAGACACAGAAAACAAACATATTAAATTAAATTTTTGATTCAACTCCCTTGTACGGCCATGAATAATCCGTAATGCGTTTACGTGTTTTATTATAAATAAATGAAGCTTGCCAATTAGCTCTCCCCAGCTCTTAGAAAGGGTTTAAAACGCTTGCTTCTATCAAATACCCCAAATCAAGGTTGTTATTACACGATAGACCTCAGCCCTCAAGTATCGCCATCACTGCATGTTGTCAGGATGAAACACTGTTCCAGGTCAAACGTGTAATTAGTATGTAATTAATGATTTACAGCACATTGTACGTCACTTAGGAACATGTTACGTCTTTGACTGAACACTTTGCGTTACTGTGTAAAGTTTGTAAATCCCTGATCAAATGCTTAAGGAACAAATTAGTCAGATGCACTTGAGAGCGGCTAATTAATATATAATGTACACAATGCTGCTAATTAGGACACAAACATTATGTCAGTATTGCAACTACAGTAAATAACGGATGGTCCTGAATAGGCAACAAGCAACTGGACACCAGAATAGGACTGGTGGACACATGAGCTTGATCTAGACTGTATCAAACATAAAGGTGTTTTCTTTTTTCTATTATTTTCATCTTAACAAAGATACAACCCAAAAAGATGTCTGAGGTCCATTTGATAGATGCAATCTGTTTATGAGGCTCCTTTATATACCAAATCAAGGTATTTATGGATATTTTGTTATATATATAGAAACATAGAAAAATGTCGGCAGGAATGCACCGTTACCAAGTTTTTAAGACTGAGTACAAGTACCGATACTTTTTCAAGTACTCACCGATACCGAGTACCAATACTTTTATTTAAAGTCATGTGGCGCTTTCCAATAAATAATTTGGGATTTTTGCTGAAAGCCTGTCCTGTTTATATTAATATTGCAATGTATGGCCAGACACCCAATTTACTCACTGCACAACACACACACACATAATATACCCCACAGGTATCAGATACACTATATTGCAAAAAGTAATAGCTCACCTGCCTTGACTCACATATGGATGGGTGAGCGAATACTTTTGGCAATATAGTGTACATGTATACCCAACAGACACCAGATCAAAGTGTGTGTGTGCATACAACCACGCCCTCAGAGTGTGTGTATATATGTGTAATATATATATTTATATATATATCAACCGGGTAAGGAGCACTCACGGACTTGCAGAAAAAATAAAATAACTCTTTATTGGTATGCCATTAAAAAAATCGACGTTTCGGCCCACACTGGAGCCTTCATCCTTGATGAAGGCTCCAGTGTGGGCCGAAACGTCGATTTTTTTAATGGCATACCAATAAAGAGTTATTTTATTTTTTCTGCAAGTCCGTGGGTGCTCCTTACCCGGTTGAAATATTATATACTTAAGGATTTTAGCACCACGGCATCCCATGTGGAATATCCATAGCTGAGTGCTGAGAACGTGATTTTCAATTTATATATATATATATATACACACACCAACCTGTTAGACCGTAGACCAGCCCTCTGTGTGTGTGTTGAGAAGCGGCTGGGGTCTTCCCAACGAGTAGCTGCTCTAAGACTTTGCCGGCGGCGCTCGTTGGAATGCGGCCAGCTGCAGGGGCCTGTCCGAATGCTGTTAGAGCGTTCTGACAGCCGCCCCAGCCCCTCGAATGCCTCAATGCTGACTTCCGGTATCGGGGGAGGTATCAGGGGCATCTGCACAAGTACTAAGTACTCGTACAAATGCCAGTATCGGCACCAATACCGATACTAGTATCGGTATCGGTGCATCCCTAATATAAATATATATATATTTATATACTGTATATACATACAATGCGGGAGAGGCAGCAAGGGTCTTAATAAAAAATAAATATTTATTATGATTAAAAAGACATACCGACATTTCGGCCCCTAAAGGACTTTGTCAAGGTGATAAAGGCCTCTAGGGGCCGAAACGTTGGTATTTCTTTCTAATCTATCATAAAAAAATATATATATTTTTTAATAAGACCCTTGTTGCCTCCCCCACATTGTTTATACATCTTGTATATTGGGAGTTTGCACCTGGGCATTTAAAACTCAGCTTTTTTTGATGTTTATCTTTCAGAGGATGTGTGCTTACCTGCTCCTTTGTTTATATATATTTATTTATTTATTTAATTTATTTATAAAGTATTTTTCCAGGAAGGATATATATATATATATATATTATAGATTAGGTAGGCCATGTGTGATGTGTGTTGAGGCATTCATCTTGTCAACATGTAAAGAGAAATAGTTAGAATTCCAAATGCATTGATCCATGGTAAAGTAGCCTGCCCTACAATGCTCAGCAAACTAAAACATATGTGCCTGCAGGGCCGCCATCAGGGCATTACGCCCCATGCTGCCGTAAGGGGTCCGGGCCCGGTGGGGGCCCGGGCCCCCCTCGGCAGCGGCGTCGCCCTCTTACAGCTCCGGTATCGGACTCGAGGAGTCCGAATACGGAGCTGTGTCCCTGCTGCTGCTGCTGCTGCAGGAGCCGGAGGAGACACTGTGTCTCCTCCGGCTCCTGGCCGCTTCACTTCCTGGCTGGGTGGGGCCAAGCAGTGTGTGAGGGCCTCCCAAGCACGTTGCTGTGGCTCCGCCCCTCCACTCAGTGAAGCTGCGCACCTGAGCTGGAGGGACCAGGCTGAAGAGAGAAGACTGAAGATTGAAGAGAAGAAAAGAAGATTGAAGAAAAGAAGAGAGAAGAAAAGGAGAAGAAAAGAAGACAGCGGAGTGGTGAGCCAGGGCCCAGACCCCAAGGCCCAGACCCCAAGCCCAGACCCCAAGGCCCAGACCCAGGGTCCAGACCCCAAGGCCCAGACCCTGTGCCCAGACCCCAAGTCCCAGACCCCAAGGCCCAGACCCAGGGTCCAGACCCCAAGGCCCAGACCCTGGGCCCAGACCCCAAGGCCCAGACCCCAAGGCCAAGACCCCAAGGCCAAGACCCTGGGCCCAGACCCCAAGGCCCAGACCCAGGGTCCAGACCCCAAGGCCCAGACCCTGGGCCCAGACCCCAAGGCCCAGACCCTGGACCCAGACCCCAAGGCCCAGACCCAGGGCCCAGACCCCAGGCCCAGACCCCAAGGTCCAGACCCCAAGGCCCAGACCAAGGGACCAGGGCCCAGACCCCAGGCCAGACTCCGGGCCCAGACCCCAAACCAGACTCAGGGCCCAGACCCCAAGGCCCAGTCCCAGGGACCAAGACCCAGGGCCCAGACCCTGGGCCCAGACCCCAAGGTCCAGACCCCAAGGCCCAGGCCTCAAGGCCCAGACCCTGGGCCCAGACCCCAAGGCACAGACCCTGGCCCAGACCCCAAGGCCCAGACCCCAAGGCCAAGACCCCAAGGCCAAGACCCTGGGCCCAGACCCCAAGGCCCAGACCCAGGGTCCAGACCCCAAGGCCCAGACCCTGGGCCCAGACCCCAAGGCCAGACCCTGGGCCAGACCCCAAGGCCCAGACCCAGGGCCCAGACCCCAGGCCCAGACCCCAAGGTCCAGACCCCAAGGCCCAGACCAAGGGACCAGGGCCCAGACCCCAGGCCAGACTCCGGGCCCAGACCCCAAACCAGACTCAGGGCCCAGACCCCAAGGCCCAGTCCCAGGGACCAAGACCCAGGGCCCAGACCCTGGGCCCAGACCCCAAGGTCCAGACCCCAAGGCCCAGGCCTCAAGGCCCAGACCCTGGGCCCAGACCCCAAGGCACAGACCCTGGGCCCAGACCCCAAGGCCCAGACCCTGTGCCCAGACCCTGTGCCCAGACCCCAAGGCCCAGACCCAGGGCACAGACCCAGGGCCCAGACCCCAAGGCCCAGACCCCAAGGCCCAGACCCCAAGGCCCAGACCCTGGGCCCAGACCCCAAGGCCCAGACCCCTGGGCCAGATCCCAAGGCCCAGACCCAGGGCGCAGACCACAATCCCCAGACCCTGGGCCCAGATGGGCCCAAGGCCCAGACCCCAAGGCCCAGACCCAGGGTCCATACCAAGGCCCAGACCCTGGGCCCAGACCCCAAGGCCCATACCCCAAGGCCCAGACCCCAAGGCCCAGACCCCAAGGCCCAGACCCTGGGCCCAGACCCCAAGGCCCAGACCCCTGGGCCAGATCCCAAGGCCCAGACCCAGGGCCCAGACCACAATCCCCAGACCCTGGGCCCAGATGGGCCCAAGGCCCAGACCCCAAGGCCCAGACCCAGGGTCCATACCCCAAGGCCCAGACCCTGGGCCCAGACCCCAAGGCCCATACCCCAAGGCCCAGACCCTGGGCCCAGACCCCAAGGCCCAGATCCAGGGCCCAGACCCCAAGGCCCAGACCCCAGGGCCCAGACCCCAAGGTCCAGACCTAGGGCCCAGACCCCAGGGGCCAGGCCCAGCCTAGACCCAGGGTCAGGCCCCAAGGCCCAGCCCCATGGACCAGACCCCAAGGCCCAGACCCAGGGACCAGAGCCCAGACCCAGGGACCAGGGCCCAGACCCCAGGCCAGACTCAGGGCCCAGACCCGAGACCAGACTCCGGGCCCTGTCCCAGGGGCCAAACCCAGGGCCCAGACCAGACCCCAAGGCCCAGGCCCAGCCCAGACCCCAAGGCCTAGAGCACAAACCCCAAGGCCCAGGGCCCAGACCCCAAGGCCCAAACCAGACCCAGGGACCAGGCCCAGACCCAGAGGCCATCATATACAGCCTGTTACTGTGAGATGTATTGCTGTGGATTCTGTGATACCTTCATACACACCGCACATTACTGTGAGTTTTATTGCTGTGGATTCTCTGATACGCTCATACACACTGCACATTACTTGGAGTTTTATTGCTGTGGTGCTATGTTATGTCCTTTTTTTTTAAGGGGGAGAAAAGCGGTTAGAGTTTGAGGGAGAGCCGGGGGGGGCCCCATCGTGAGGTTTAGTAAGGGGCCTATGACGGAATGGAGATGTTGTTCCGCCTGCGGGTGTGCTCAATCTGCGTGACCCCTTCGCTTACCGCTGGCCCGACTACCGAGTGACGCGCACTCGGCGTCTCGTGCGGCCTGGCGTGACCCTGGGGAAGGGTTAGCGGGCGGTGGAGGGGACCCCTGCCTGGAACCAGCCCGACCACTGAGCCATACGGCACTCAGCGTCCCGAGCAGCTGGCTCACTGACCTTGTGGGTGTGGGACGTCCGTGGAGATCGGATCTGCCAGCCACGGAGGAATCTTCGGATCTATGTGGGAAACGTTTCGGATCTTGCGGGAAACGTTTCCGATCGCGGTGCGGGTAACTTTTCGGATCTCAATGGAGAATGACCTTTCGGATCGGATCGGCTGAAAAGAACTTCGGATCTGGCAGAAGGGCGAGGGATTCGGATCTTCCCGCAATCCCTCGCAACACCGTAGCGAGGTACGCGGCCGCGCCCTTCGGTTCGGATCTCCGTCTCTCTGAGAACCGAATCTTCCTGCGCTGCGCCTCTGCCCTGCTACTCGATGCAGGCACAGAGCGCTCGCTTCGGTTCGTACCTGGATGGACACCGTACCCTGAGATCGCGGGGGACTCTCAGATACGAAATTACGGTGGAGAAATAAGCCACACCAGTCAAAGCTGAATGCACTGCAGGAACTCCCTTTATTGTTTACAGTACAAGCATTTATTACCTCTACACACAATTAGAATACAATGGGACTCCTTGCCCGCCCTCCCAGGACCCATTGGCCCTTGGCCTTCAGGGAGTCGCCAATTCGGACCGGATGGTCCGAATCGGCCATTTTGCGATCCGAACCGGATGGTTCGGATCGGCCATTTTCCGAATCGAAAATTCTTAACTGCGCCACAAGGTGATCGGAAAATGGCGGCGAGCAAGGCAACAAAGGGAAAAATACATTACACAATAAACCAACGGGGAACACTTTATTACACCACACAATCACATCTAATAAAAGTACTTGTAAAACTGGGTGCGTGCCACCGCACCCGAGTGTCCATAGCCACCACTGTCACTGCACCGCCCCTGGCTGAGGGTGCTGGGCCATTCCGTGACACTCCTCCCCCTCCCCCAGTTCGACGCACCTGGTCTGACCCCACCGGGTCATACCGGGGAAGTCGGCGCTCCCAGGCCCATAGTCCGTCTGGGGAGGCCGAGTCACCAGGCCTCTCCATTTGGCCTTGCGGCCGTGCCAGCTTGGTCGGGCCCCCACGTCCTCAAGGCTACCCTGGCTGGGCAAAGGTACATACATCCGGGCCGGAGTACCCCCTGTGTCCCCCCCAGGGTTGTCGCTCACCTGGGGAACCCGGTGCCAACTGCACACGCCCCAGGTGCCCAAGTCAGCCGTGGAACAGAACCGTGGCTGCGTGAGGCCCCCGAGCCCAAGGGTTGCAAAAATGGGCAGAGGCCAGCGGCGCTCTGCCCCGTTGCCAGCTCCTCCACTGGATGGCCCGGTACGGACACGGCAACCGAAGGAGCACCTCGAGCCAATCCTGGCTGCTCTTCCTGGTGACCGACGAGAGGGACCAGGGGATGCAACCGCGGTCGCACGGGGACAGCCTCGCTCTGCCCCTCGGGCCAAGTTGGGAGAAGCGGCCAGAGGCCAGCGGCGCTCTGCCCTGGTGCCAGCTCTTCCGCTGGGGGGAGATCTCCTTGCAAAAGGATGGTTTCTTTTCCCCCCGGGACCGTCACTGGCTGCGCACAACCCAGCCCGGGGAAACCATCTGTCTGCTCCACCTGGCAGACTGTGGGTGGTGGGCAGAGGCCAGCGGCGCTCTGCCCCGTGGCCGGCTCTTCAGCTGCGCGAGGATCTCCTTGCGGGAGGATGGTTACTTCACCCCCCGGGGCAATCAATGGTTGGGCACAACCCATCCCGGGGGAACCATCTGTCTGCTCCACCTGGCAGATTGTCAGCAGGGGGCAGAGGCCAGCGACGCTCTGCCCCGTGGCCAGCTCTTCCGCTGGTTGGCAATCTCCTTGTGGCGGGATGGTCTCTTCACCCCCCGGCAATCAGTGGTGGCGCGCAACCCATCCCGGGGGAACCATCTGTCTGCTCCACCTGGCAGATTGTCAGCAGGGGGCAGAGGCCAGCGACGCTCTGCCCCGTGGCCAGCTCTTCCGCTGGTTGGCAATCTCCTTGTGGCGGGATGGTCTCTTCACCCCCCGGGGCAATCAGTGATGGCGCGCAACCCATCCCGGGGGAACCATCCGTCTGCTCCTCCTGGCAGACGTTGAGTAGTGGGCAGAGGCCAGCGGCGCTCTGCCCCGTAGCCAGCTCTTCCGCTGGGTGGAGATCTCCTTGGGGAAGGATGGTCACTTCACCCCCCGGGGCAAACAATGGTTGCGCACAACCCATCCCGGGGGAACCATCCGTCTGCTCCTCCTGGCAGACTTTGAGTAGTGGGCAGAGACCAGCGGCGCTCTGCCCCGTAGCCAGCTCTTCTGCCGGTTGGAGATCTCCTTCGGGAAGGATGGTCTCTTCACCCCCCGGGGCAAACAATGGTTGCGCGCAACCCATCCCGGGGAGACCATCCGTCTCCTCCCCCGCTGGACCCGTGGCCTCGGCCACCCTGTCCTCTTGCGGGGTGCAGGGGGTAACTTCCTCAGTCGACCCCCCCACGGGCACCCATGGGTCCGCCTCGGCCTCCCATAGGTCCCAAACCTGGGGACTGTCGACTTCCTCCGCCGACCCGTCCCACCACGGGAGCTCAGGCTCGACTGCGGAACGCCGTCCAACAGTCTCCGATAAGCCACCTCGAGCTCCCACTCTCGCTCGGCTAGGGACTCCAGCTCCTCAAACACCGAGTCCCTGCTGTCTGACGGGATCTCCAATTCCCGTCGCTCCAGGATGTCTTCCATCTGCTCCTCGGTCTCCTCTCCAAACTCGGGGTCGGCGGCCATGCCCTCGTAGAGCAGCCCCGTGCCTCCGTAGCGAGGCCCTGCAGTGGAACTGCCTTCACTAGGGCGCACGGTCGGGGAGGCGGTTAGCCACCGGAGTGCGCGCGCTACTCGGCGTCCAGTACGATCTCCTGCTGCACCAGACTCCGGAGCTCGTCCTCCCACTCCTCTGGGGCCCGCCCCTGCAGGAACGCTGCTCGCACATCGTACTGCACTCGATGGACGACAGCGTCGGAGGGAATGTACACCCCATGGCAGTCCCGCTCATGGTCCAGGGCCTCGTACCACAGCTCCTCTGTGGACCTCTGGTCCTGCTCCAGGCCCTCCTGCAGCTCTCTTGCCAACACGACCTTCATGTCGGCGTAGGTGCCAGCGCAGGAGCACCGCTCCTCAGTGGGAATGTGGCGTCCTCAGATGCAGCTCCAGGCGGGCTGTGAGTCTTCCTCCGAGGGTCGCTGGATGAGTGACGTCCTCAGTACAGGCTCCAGGCGAGCTGAGAGTCCCGCAAGCGCAGTCACTGGGGGTTGCAGATTCCCAGGGTGAAGCTCCAGTCGAGCTGTGAGCCTCGACCCAGGGTTCCACAGGGTAGGGTTCGGGGTCAACATAATCAGTCTCTGCTCCGCGGAGCTCTGCCAACCGCAGCTCGTGCTGGCATTCCTTCTCCTGCTCAACTTCCCGGTAGAACTCCCGAATCACTTGATATCTGGCCCCCTCCGCTGGGGCATCACCGAGCAGGGCAATCCGACGCCGCAACTCTCTGAGGCCAGCATCTTCCTCCACCTCTGCGCAGACAGGGCTGGGGACAGGCGTCATCGCCTCGTCCTTATCCATCCTGGTCAGTTCCTTGATCAGGGTCTTCCTCTTTTTGTTACCCGGCGTTCCTCCCCGGTTCTCCAACATCCCCCCAGGGTGTCCCGGTCGTAATAGGTGTACACCACCATGGCGTAGGTCTCCAGGGGCCTGCAGAGAGCGATCCCACCGCTGCCACCAGTATGACGGAATGGAGATGTTGTTCCGCCTGCGGGTGTGCTCAATCTGCGTGACCCCTTCGCTTACCGCTGGCCCGACTACCGAGTGACGCGCACTCGGCGTCTCGTGCGGCCTGGCGTGACCCTGGGGAAGGGTTAGCGGGCGGTGGAGGGGACCCCTGCCTGGAACCAGCCCGACCACTGAGCCATACGGCACTCAGCGTCCCGAGCAGCTGGCTCACTGACCTTGTGGGTGTGGGACGTCCGTGGAGATCGGATCTGCCAGCCACGGAGGAATCTTCGGATCTATGTGGGAAACGTTTCGGATCTTGCGGGAAACGTTTCCGATCGCGGTGCGGGTAACTTTTCGGATCTCAATGGAGGAATGACCTTTCGGATCGGATCGGCTGAAAAGAACTTCGGATCTGGCAGAAGGGCGAGGGATTCGGATCTTCCCGCAATCCCTCGCAACACCGTAGCGAGGTACGCGGCCGCGCCCTTCGGTTCGGATCTCCGTCTCTCTGAGAACCGAATCTTCCTGCGCTGCGCCTCTGCCCTGCTACTCGATGCAGGCACAGAGCGCTCGCTTCGGTTCGTACCTGGATGGACACCGTACCCTGAGATCGCGGGGGACTCTCAGATACGAAATTACGGTGGAGAAATAAGCCACACCAGTCAAAGCTGAATGCACTGCAGGAACTCCCTTTATTGTTTACAGTACAAGCATTTATTACCTCTACACACAATTAGAATACAATGGGACTCCTTGCCCGCCCTCCCAGGACCCATTGGCCCTTGGCCTTCAGGGAGTCGCCAATTCGGACCGGATGGTCCGAATCGGCCATTTTGCGATCCGAACCGGATGGTTCGGATCGGCCATTTTCCGAATCGAAAATTCTTAACTGCGCCACAAGGTGATCGGAAAATGGCGGCGAGCAAGGCAACAAAGGGAAAAATACATTACACAATAAACCAACGGGGAACACTTTATTACACCACACAATCACATCTAATAAAAGTACTTGTAAAACTGGGTGCGTGCCACCGCACCCGAGTGTCCATAGCCACCACTGTCACTGCACCGCCCCTGGCTGAGGGTGCTGGGCCATTCCGTGACAGGGCCCCATCATTTCTGATGGCTGCCCTGTGTGCCTGTATTTAACTAAACCCAGGGATTGGTTTGTTAACCCCTTAACGCCACAGGACGTTCCATGCCGTCCTGCATTTGGCGGGCTTTAACACAGCAGGACGGTATGGAACGTCCTCGTCGTTAGGAGCCCAGCCGGAGGTTATACTCACCTCCCCGGTGGCTCCCACGCAGATCTGGCTTTGACGAAGCCTGATCTGCATTTTTTATAGCCTCCCGGCGCACTGACGTCATCGCGCTGGCGCGATGACGTCAGTTTCAGGCGCACCCCCCGCATGGGGAAGCACCTGGAGGGGAGGGGAGGGATCCTTGGGATCCCTCTATCTCCGGGGGCTAGAAGGCTGTGGCCAGCATCGCTGGAACGGTCACAGCCTGACCTTTCCAGCGATGTATCGGGGTTAACCCCTTAGTTGCCAGGTCGCGACCGGGCACTAATTCGTGCCCGATCGCGGCCTATTTCCGGTGGGGGCCCCCACCTCTGGGTCCCCCCCGCATCAACTGACTCATCGCGCCATGCGCGATAATGTCAGTTAACCGGGGAAGCCCTAGCTGCAAAGGGATTTCCTAAGGAAATCCCATGGAGGAGATAGGGGGTTCTTTGAACCCCTTTATCTCCTGATCGGTAGCAGCTAGGGGGTCATGCCTGATATCGTTGGAAAGGTCTGAGCATGATATCAAACATGACAATGATAAAAGTAAAATGAAAGTGTTTAAAAATAAAAATTATCAAAAAAATTTATTGATTAATTAAAAAATAAAAATGTGCTTTTTTTATGCAGCATTATTGTTCACATTTCAATTATAATGTGAATAATGATGCTTCAAAGATTATTTTTTTTCAGGGGTTTAGCTAAAATCACGTAATTTCTCCCCCCCCAAAAAAAATGGGTTCCCAAGTCTACCCCATAGAATATAACCGCAAAGGATCAGATAATAAAATGCTAAAAAAAAAATACTTTACACACTGTGGATGATTGAAATTTTATTGAAAATTTACATTTGTTTTACATTTTTTGTTATAGCATTCTGGCAGGACATGACGTATATATATAATTATGATATATTATTAATCTGCCGAGTCTGCCGGAAAGAACGATATATAATTTGTCTAGGTGGTATAATAATACGTGACTTAAAACCGCGTTTAAACATGATGAGCAAAAACGTCAGCAAACTTCACTTCCGAAAGAGCACCGAAGTTGTAAAATTCCTTAAGGGGTTAAACTCAGGGGAGAATAAAAGTCTCTGAATATTTTCCACACGTGCTGCTTTAATACAATAGATAATATTTTGTTTCATTTTAAAACATACGCTCATTATCCTTAAACACAATATTGCATTCTGAACATGCACGACAACTGGAATACAAAATGAAAATATTGCACAATATTGAGTTTTTCTACCAATGTACCTTCTATATCTTAGACAGTATATTGAAATTGTCAACCGTAAAAGGTTTTATGTCATATTTTCATTTTAGAGATTTACCATTTGAGTCACATAATATAATACAGCATAATGACATGTTTAGAAGCTATTATTTAAAAAAGCACACACTGTAAATTCACAATAGATTGTGAATTGATGTTGCAGCCCCTCTATTCTATAAAATGTATTCATGCAATGTCAGTGATCTTTCTCAAGAAAGTGTTGATATTCCATCATTATTTAAATGAAGACTGAGTTACAAACAATAATACATTACAGAAAATTCCAATATATCTTCATAAGGACTAATACTTTCTATACTTTACTTCTATTGACTGTAGAGGCAAGGAGGGATGTCTATTCTTATCTGTATAGTATTGTGTTACTGTTTGAGGGGCATTGTCTATATTATGCCTCCACGTGTAGCCTGATGCTACCGTCTTAACATCTGTAATTGACTGTTACTTGTTCTCCCGCTTTTCTTTTCAATGTCAATATCGTGAGGCATTGACATGTTGTCATTAGTTTTTTTGGTTTGTAATAACATCTAATATATTCAATAATTGTTGTATTTTCTTTATATAATAGAGTGGTGTTCTATGTTTTTTTTCTTATATGTTTAGTTTTGTTTGCCAATTAGAGAGAATGCGTGTACATACCCTGCTAGGGGGTGCCCAGTTGGGGAATGCATGACTAAGAGCCCCGTTGAAGAAAGGGCGGGCGGCTGTGTGCGTGTGCAGGTCACGCGGTCCGGCCAGTCAGGTGGTTCTGAGACGCAGTACCACCTGACTGGCCAGACCACGTGACCTGCACGCACGCAGTCACCTGCCCTTTCTTCAATGCGGGCTCTCAGCTTTGCGCTGCTGCCCAGATGGCAGCTGCAGGCGGCCTGGAGGAACTTCCTGCTGCCGAGTGCCGACTCTGTCTCCGGGCTTCCCTCACACCCGTCAGAAAAAGGAGCCAAGTGGGAGTCTGCACACAGCACCACCGCAGAACGAGGCCGGTAAATATATAATAAATAATTACTGTGTTCATATTCACTGCTGCCTTTAAGAGTTTTATTGCTGTGGGTTCTGATATGCTCACACTCACTGCACATTGCTGGGGTTTTATTGCTGCAGATTCTGATATGCTCCAACTCACTGCACATTGTTGGGGGTTTTATTGCTGTGGATTCTGATATGCTCACACTGCACTTTGCTGGGGGTTTATTGCTGTGGATTCTGATATGCTCACACGCACTGCATATTGCTGGGGTTTTTATTGCTGTGGATTCGGATATGCTCACACGCACTGCACATTGCTGGGGCTTTTATTGCTGTGGATTCTGATACTCAATGCACATTGCTGTGGATTCTGATAATACGCTCACGCACTGCACATTGCTTGGGGTTTTATTGCTGTGGATTCTTATATGCTCACACTGCACATTGCTGGGGGGTTTATTTCTGTGGATTCTGATATGCTCACATGCACAGCACATTGCTGGAAGTTTTATTGCTGTGGATTCTGATATGCTCACACTCACTGCATATTGCTGAGGGTTTTATTGCTGTGGATTCTGATATGCTCACACTCACTGCACATTGCTGGGGTTTTTATTGCTGTGGATTCTGATACTCAATGCACATTGCTGGGAGTTTATTGCTGTGGATTCTGATAATACGCTCACGCACTGCACATTGCTGGGGGTTTTATTGCTGTGGATTCTTATATGCTCACACTCACTGCACATTGCTGGGGGCTTATTGCTGTGGATTCTGATATGCTAACGCACACACTGCACATTTATGGGGGTTTATTGCTGTGGATTCTGTGAAACACTCATACACACACTGCATATTACAGTGAGTTTTATTGCTGTGGATTCTGTGATACGTTCATACACACTGCACAGTACTGTGAGTTTTATTGATACATACCCCCAGGGTGTAGGGGATATATGGTTATGTATGTGAACGTATGGCTGTGTGCTTAAATGCATGTATTTGTTTTTAAACAGGCTGCTGTATGTAATAGTCTGCGTCTGTGTCCTTGTGGCAGTTCGGCATTGCCCCCTTGCCCTGCATCCAAAAGGATGGTATTGCTCCTAGAATTGCCACAATATCTGCCTTTACCGTTGGAGGTCTATTGCTGTGGATCCCGTGTACATTCATACTCACTGCCGTTACCGTGAGTTCTATTGCTGTGGTGCTCTGATATGTTTAACCAGTGGAATAATCTAATTATACTTTATGCTACATTGTTTGTACGAATACACATTTTATGTGATTTTAAGGTATTGGGAGCAACACTCTGTAATACGATCTTGATTCATATTTTTTAAATCACAATTTCATACTGTCTTAAATTATTTGAACCAGATATGGTACAAATGTGCTGTTGTGCGAGCAATATGTGTGATTTTAAGATATTGGGACTACCACTCTGTAATGTGATCACGGTTCACAGTATATAATTGTATTTCCTATGGGAAGAGGGGATCGAGGGGGGCCCCATTCTGAGGGTCAGTAAGGGGCCCCAAAATTTCTGATAGCTGGCCTGTCTACCCTACTATGTTCACAAGCTACAACTATCAGGTTACCCCTTACTAAAGGGCGCCAGAATTTTTTATAGTACTTTATACTATATATGCATTGTATGCATATTTTACTATTATAGTTCAGTGCATGACTGTAATCCGATCATAAAAAAAAATGCAAATAATCCAATATGCGCCCAGTTCTAGACGTCTTATTATCTCGAGGGCTTGGCTGTTGATGTATAAGTATTCACAATATATTCATTATCCAAAACCTTTGAGGAAAATGTGCTTTTTTTACTAATCTCAGCAGGGAGCAGAATTTCCGCTTGTGGAGTCTAGAAATTGATTTCCCCTACCAGGTCAGCAACAATCCAATGCTCGCTTTCGAAAGCCCTCTATTTTTTTCTGCTTATTATATCATTTGCGTTTTTTTCTTTTTTCACCTTGATTTTTGGGTAAATTCCTTTACATGACATCAATCTGGTCCTGTGTTTGGAAGGTCCAAAGATTATTTGACCCGACCAATTGAGCATTTCAATTATTCGTATGCTGGTACAAATCATTTGACTGGGGATACTAACCAGATGCTAACATGTTGAAGCAATTGTCTACCAGAGGTTTAATTCAAAAGAGCACCGAAATTTCACCGAACGCCGCTGAAAAAAGCCAACCAGCCGCCGAACAGGGGTAAAAAAAAAAACACGATTTTTAAAAGGCACTTAGAACTAATGCATGGAAATAATATGTAACGTCCTATGAATAAAAATAAAAAGGTCTGTTGCGGAATAAAAAAGAAAATGCCATTTAAAAAAATAAATCAGAATCAAACATGTCACAGAAAAATTCCAGAAAAATGCCTTAAAAATCCTAAAAATAAATGAAAAGGTTTTTTGCTGCAAATGAAAAGAATAAAATTTTGAATAAAAACAGGGAATTTTTTTTCATTGACACCTATGGGATTCGCCTGTTTAAACCTGTCGAATGAAAGCACCGGAAATCTGGGCATTTTGCTAAGGTTTTGCTGCTGTGCGTTATTCTCTGAATACACTAACCATTACTTCTCTATGGGGAATTTCACTGCCACCAAATTGCGACGTATTTCGCTGGAAATTCACAAATATTTGCAGAATTGCCAGCTTTACTAAATAGCCAAATCTCCATTAAATTGCACCGTATGGGGAAATTCACCGTTCGGTGCAATTCGGTAGCCATTTTGGCTCGCAATTTGTGTTAAAAAAATGCATTAAAGTGTAGACTACACAAAAAGCATTTTACAAACGGGATGCAACAGTATTGCTTATGTGACTCACATAGCTGTTTGTTGCAGAAACAAATACAAATACATACCTAAAGTGAATCTGTACTCAGCATGTTTACTCTTCAATAATAACTTCTCAAGCTTAGTCTATTGCATTTGAAATAAGGACCCTGCAGGCTCCAGCTTTCACAATTCTCCTCTGGAACATTTCTGTAGGTCTGCCAAAGGAAGGAGCTTTAGTTTTGGGGGGATTTTTAAAGATTTTTTAAAATAAAAATATAGTTGTTAAAGGAGCCAGGGTCATCTTGGCCGTAGCAGGCTCACTGTGAATTCTACGCCTGACGCACATAGTGGAAGAACAACATCATTAAGATACCTTACCTTTCATCGTTTACAAATAATCATTTTAAAGAAACAGTGGTTTGTGGTGAGTTTACCTACAAAACATACAGGGTTATTCAAAGAGATCGGAATTGCTGGCGAAAGGTAACCGAACTCTGAAATTCAGCGTACAGTTACCTTTCCTGGTCATTCAGCTATCCAGAGAGCAGGCAGTTCACCAAATGTTGGCGAATTGCCTGCACATACGGTGCCTGTTCGTTACCTGTTCGAGGGCAGTGAAATCCCCATAGAGAAGCAATGCTTCGGCTATTCAGAGAACACAAAACAGCTGAGAAAAGTTGCCGAAATGCCCTGCCATTCAGTGGTTTAATTCGACAGGTTTATTCAGGCGAATCCCATAGGCTTTAATGTTAAAAATATTCCCCTTTTAATCCAATATCTAATAAACCGGTTATTATTTTATTCTGCAGTAAAAAGACTCTATTTTTAGATTTTTTTTAGGATCTTTTAGCCATTTTTCGGGATTTTTCTGCAAATTTTTTTCAGCTTTACTTTCTAAATCATTTTTTCTCTTTTCTGTAACGGCCCTTTTTATTATCATTTATTGGATCTTATATGTAAATTTCAGACATTTTCGTTCAGTAGTTTCTTTGCAAACAGCGTTTCACTTTTCAAACATTCAAGCAAACAATTTTTTTTTCTTCACTCCATTCGTCTGCGGTGTTGGGTTTTTCCGGCGGCTGCTCTGTGCTGTGATCGGCGGCTGCTCAGGTTTCTCTGGCATATTTGGCGGGGTTAATCCAGATGTTTTTGCGGGTTTCGGTGTGCGTTCACCAGGTTTTGTGGTGAGTTTTCGTCGAGTTTGCGGCGACTTTTCCCTGCACTACGATGGCCCTGTGGTGCTTGCTGAATACACCGCAGGGTCGCCGAAATTAGATCGCCAAATTGCACCGAATTGAAGAGAACGAAAAGTCACTGAATGTGCGGTGACGTTTCGATTCTCTTTGAATAACCCTGATAGTTTGAAATTGCATTCAGGATCCTGAAATTCAGCAGGTAAGGTAACGTTTTCATAGTTGGTCTGGAAATTTCAAGTTAATTATCATCTCACCAAAATTACCTGTTTAATGAATACACACAAGAGTTTGCTCGATTTAGGCTGCCGCTAATTTATCCTTGACTTTTTGTGCCATTAACCCTTTCACTACCAAGTGATTTTCCCAAAAAAATTGTCAGGAACCAGTGGTTTTTTTGAAAAATTATTTTTAATTAATTATACAGTAAGAAATATTTAGGAATATTCCCAGTGTATTCATTACAGTAATAATATATTTGGAAGGCAAATGGTGCCATCTACTGGCCAAATGCAGTTACAGTCGTTTCAGCCGCTGCTTGTGGTTCCCTGCATCAGCTGCTGAAAGCCCGATATGTCAGGGCGTTCATCAGCCAATTTTAAACAGTTTTAGCACCACAACGCAAAAACTTTAGGGACACCTTCTGCAGCCCAAAAGCAAACGAAATTCGTTTGTTTGCAGCAAACACATTTCATCTGCTTTTGTCCTTCAGAGCAGCAGATCGAGATAACTTGATGTCGGTACCTGGTGGTGCCTTTGAAGTCCTGAGTTATCTCGGCAGTGAAGGGGTTAATTGGTACCACTTGTGTGACAAATCTCAGCAAAATTTTAGAGATTGTCTGCGGCATTACAGTTAATCTTTTGAGTAACAGGGACGATCCATAAATGGAAGTTGATAGCAAAATAAACACTGCAAATTCCTCCTAAACCAATGCTTTATCTGCATACCAGTTACTAATTTCATCTCAACGTAATCACATAGCTCAATTATTAAATCAGCGACCACGTTAAGCCAAGTACTGGAAACCGTTTTAACCCTTTCACTACAGCAACCTAGAATTTGTAATTCTGACGACACAGATTTGGGTTCTTTTAACTTATTCTGCAAATAAATAAATAGATTGTTGATGAAGATGTATTGTAACTTTATCTTCAATGATTAATGATTCATAGTAAGGACGAGAACTGAAAATTGTGATCAGAAAGAGAGAGAGGGCTAAAAATTTTCACTTGCCTCTTTCTATTTGGTGAGTGGAAACTATACCTCCTCTAGACACCCAAAATGAGCTCTCTATGAAACGAATAGACTATGCATACGGATCTTCTTTGGCCTCTGGCGATGTTTCATTCTACCACGGCATTAGTGACTTTTCCTAAAGGTTATGGAAGACCATAAAGGCTAACAGGGTTGTTCAAAGAGCACCAAAATTCCACCAGAATTTCCACCAGAATTTCGTCGCTCTTTTATTCCCTCCACTTCGAGGGATCAAATTCCCTGACCCAGCGGTGAATTTAGCATTTACTACAGGGTCCCCAAAAAGCAGGGAAAATCCGCCAAACGCATCCGAAAAACCACTGCATCGAACGGAAAACTTCCGGAAAACCACCGAAAAAAACAAATTGGGGCTGTGCAATAAAGCCGAATGCACCCGAACCCCCCCCCCCTGCTATTTAAAATAATTTTAAAAAATATTGGGGGGAAAAATAAAGAAAATTCCTGAAAAATGCCTAAAGAAAACCCTAAAAGTAAATAGAGACTTTTTGCTCCAGATTAAAAGAATAAACAGTTTAATAAATATTCAATAAAAACGGGATTATTTTTTACATTAAAACCTATGAGATTCGCCTGATTGAACCTGCCGAATGAAACCACCGAACATCAGGGCATTTCACTGACATTTCGGTGCTGTTCGGTGTTCTCTGAATAGATTAACCATTACTTCTCTATGGGGAGTTCACTGCAATCGAACAGGCACTGTATTTTGCTGGCAATTTGCCAATATTTGGTAAAATGCCTGCTTTTTGAATAGCCAAATGGCTCAGAAATGGCAATGTGCAGGGAAAGTAGGGATGTGCGTTTCGGGTTTCGGAATTTTCACGAAATTTCCCGATTCGTGTTTTCGTATGCGGCCGAATTTCCGAAAAATTTTAGATCCGAAAATTTCAGATCCGAAATGTTTTCCGAGCCGAAACGAAATATTTTAGGATTTTTCGAATGGACTTGAAATGTGTCAAACGAGGAGAACAGATGTTCTGAAAAACGAAAATTTTCGGAAAAACGAAAATTTTCGGAAAAACCAAAATTTTGTAAAAACGAAAATTTTCGGAAAAACAAAAATTTTTCGAAAAAACGAAAAGTCGATACAAAAAACGGGCAAAATGACACGAAAAATGGTCGATATTCCGAAAAATGTGCAATTCCGAAAACGAAAATTTCCGAAATTCCAAAAAGTCGATACAAAAACCGAGCACAGTGACACGAAAATACGAAAAATGGTCGATATTCCGAAAAAAAAATGTACCCGAAAAACGGGCCGAACCGAATCGAATCGAATCCGAAATCGGTCGAAACGAGCTGAATCGAAAAGTTTAGAAATCCGAAAAATCGAACCGAAAAAAAAAAATTGGTGCACAAGCCTAAGGGAAAGTCACATTCAGTTCAATTTCAGAGCCAATTCGGCTCTCTCTGAATAACCCCTTAAGAAATGAATGTCACATTGTATTGTCTTTAAACATATTCTAACCTGAGTTGATTAAAAAGTGTGTATACGGGTATACACTGTACAGTGTGGGCGCTTGTTAATTTTAGTTAATTAAAGTGCTATGTGAATAAATAATCAATTGCTGCCTATATATGGTGAAAAGCACATAAAAAACAACCAAAATACGTGCCAAGATAAGATAAAGGGATAAACGAGACCATACGGCGCATAAAACAATGAACAGATAATTGTAGGAACTACTGGTTAATAGAAGTAAAAGTGAAGGTGTCCTCCAAAATATAAAAAGTGTCCTTAAAAATGTCCTTTAAAATACCAAATAGAGGAGGTAAAAGAGTACAAAAAAATTTGTAAAAGGATTAATAAGTCAATTTGTGCAAAATAAGTCAGTGGTTTATACTCAAGGGGTGTTGTTGATTGAAGACAAGTACATTAATCTTCACTGTGGTGTGGATATCAAATCTTCTCTTTAAAGGTGTCCCTCAGGGAAAAATAAATAAAGGCAATAATAGTGCAGATGGTCTTACTGAGATGAGATAATTTAATAAAAATGAATGTTTCACTCACATTTATTAGAGCCTAAGGGAAATCCAGGCTCAAGGAAAATAGCTTGCGGCCAAGTATAGGGTGGCACGTCCCTCCTTTCATCTGTGGTGATTACAGTTGTAGAGCCTCTCGATTCCAGGCTCAAGGAGTATCGCCTTGGGTCCTCTTAAGGTGGGGGCCCAAACCTCGGTAGAGCAGAGGTAGTCCAGAAGGGTAGTAAATCGGGTTCTGATGAAGGTCCAGGGGAAAACAGAAGGTAAGTCCAGTGGGTCCAAAAACAAGGAGCTTTCCAAATACAGGTCACTCTGGTACAAGGCTCTGACTTCCTCATTTGAAGTCAGAGCCTTGTACCAGAGTGACCTGTATTTGGAAAGCTCCTTGTTTTTGGACCCACTGGACTTACCTTCTGTTTTCCCCCTGGACCTTCATCAGAACCCGATTTACTACCCTTCTGGACTACCTCTGCTCTACCGAGGTTTGGGCCCCCACCTTAAGAGGACCCAAGGCGATACTCCTTGAGCCTGGAATCGAGAGGCTCTACAACTGTAATCACCACAGATGAAAGGAGGGACGTGCCACCCTATACTTGGCCGCAAGCTATTTTCCTTGAGCCTGGATTTCCCTTAGGCTCTAATAAATGTGAGTGAAACATTCATTTTTATTAAATTATCTCATCTCAGTAAGACCATCTGCACTATTATTGCCTTTATTTATTTTTCCCTGAGGGACACCTTTAAAGAGAAGATTTGATATCCACACCACAGTGAAGATTAATGTACTTGTCTTCAATCAACAACACCCCTTGAGTATAAACCACTGACTTATTTTGCACAAATTGACTTATTAATCCTTTTACAAATTTTTTTGTACTCTTTTACCTCCTCTATTTGGTATTTTAAAGGACATTTTTAAGGACACCTTCACTTTTACTTCTATTAACCAGTAGTTCCTACAATTATCTGTTCATTGTTTTATGCGCCGTATGGTCTCGTTTATCCCTATATTCTAACCTGAACCTACATTGATACATATTTTGTGCGGTTGATGCTGGGGACATTTTAAACGTGGTAAAGAGGATACTTATAAATATAGGTTTTCCAGTGATTTTGTCAATTGGGTCAGTCAATATGTTGGTTTTATCCACTACTTATTTTATTGTCACTCTTCTCCTCTTAGATTGTAAGCTCTCAAGCAGGGTCCTCTCTCCTACTGTGATGTGTGTGTAACGTGTATGTATATTTGTTGTTCGGTCTCTCCCATTATACAACGCTATGGAACTTGTTGACGCTCTATAAATACTTGTAACTGCAATCTATTTTAGAAATTGCCTAGACGGAATAAAGAGGCAGTAGAAAATTGGAACGTTAAATGAAAGTAATAAACTTCAACAACATTCTATTAAAGTACAGATTGAAAGCTTTTACTTTGTGTTGCTTTTATTCCACTACGTATATTTATTTATTTATTTATTTGCAAAGTATTTTACCAAGGAAGGATTCATTGAAATTTCTCTCATTTTCAAGTATGTCCTGGGTATATGAATAACAACAAAAAGGTGGAACTGGACAGAAGCATTGTCCGGAAAGGATTTTTTGTTGTTAACATTGTATGCGTTGTACAATGAATCCAAAGGACATTTCGTCCTTAATAATCAAGAAATGTCTCTGGCCAGAAACCAAACTTAAAGGGTCAGCAACCCCCCTTTGCAAAGATCAATAAAACAAATCATGTCTTGATTCACTGCCTGATCTTTTATGCGCTAATCAGCATTTCCAAGAGAAACATTGCATAAGCACTTGCCGCACAACATCCTGCTGACATCAGGGATTGAATTAATTAACATGGTTCGTTAGGAGATGTGGTCGAGTGTCTACTTCACTGCGCTCATTTCAACAAGAAGAAGCACCAGGAGAACTTTTCTATAACCGTCGCCAAAAGTCAAGCCAATCACATTGGTAACCCAGGCCCGTCTTTAATATTGATTGGACCCTGGGAAAACATTTTCTTGGGAACCCCGAAAGCCCGCCCACCGCATAATTTTGCTCTCCACGCCCAACATCCCCAAAAAAAACACAAATACATCATGGACTTGTCTCAAAAAGCTTTAATAATGTAAACAAAGAACTGCCTCACAAACAAGTCCTTAGATTGACCTGTAACCGTACGTACATACTTACATGCCAATCATCATATATTTCTATTAAGTGATATGTTCTTGGGAGGAATGGCATGTTAATATCTTAACTTTCAATAATAAAGTGCAAATGAACATTATTAGGTTTCAAGTGTAAAACAAATAGCTATATAGTCTAGTAATAACACAAAAATAAGAATTCTATGTACCCAGCACAGACCACCAGAATTATATGTATCCAGCACAGACCCTGAGAATTATATGTATCCAGCACAGGCCCCCAGAATTATATGTATCCAGCACAGGCCCCCAGAATTATACTTACCCAGCACAGACCTCAGGATCAGATGACCCATGTGTTCCTATGAGTGCCAGCATTCACCTCCGCATGGCCGCCGGCTTCTGAAGGCTGTGATGCGCTCTTTGCAAGATCTCGCCTGTAGACGGTGTCACAGCCTGCACAGGGACGATGACGGCCTCGCGAGGGAGCACGATGGCGCTTACAAGAAGACACGGCCAATCGAGGAGGCTGCTATAGCGAAATGCTGTTAATGCACTCCATTTGCAGCGGTCATCCACGGTTTACGTGGGCCCAAGGGGCAGCTGCTTTGGGCCCCTCAATAATGACTGGGCCCGGGGCAACTGCCCCTTTTGCCCTGCATTGAAGACAGTCCTGTGGTAACCACTCAGTGCAGACATACTGTAAGATGTGCAGATGGTATGGGTATGTGGACACCGGTGACCCCATATTTATTTTAAATGTACAAAGGATAGACCATGCAGTTAACAAATATATTTTGTGGTTTTAGAGTAGGGATTTGGTTTGGGTTGCACGGATTTTTGGGGAAATGTAACTAGCAATTTACAATGGGAAAGCTGGCTAGTTATATGAGCTCTGTAAATTCCATGTGCATTGACAGCTGAAATGTGAACATAAATTATTATAGATACACAAGCTTTATACTTTGTGTTGATGACGTTAATTGGACTGGATATACAGTATATATGGTTGAAGACATTCGAAGGACTTAGCTCATTGAGGAGAGGTAACATCACTATGCTATAGCCGTGGAGACACAGGTTTGAATTCTGGCCAGAGCATCTCTCCAGTAAGTGTCCTTGGGCAAGACACCTAACGGTACATACTCGCCACCCAGGACATACTTTAAAACGAGAGAAATCTCAATGTATCCTATCCTATATAAGCTCAAATATTTCTTACTTTATAATTACTAAAAATAATTTTACAAAAAAACGCTGCTTTCTGACAATGTTTTATTTGGGAAAATCACTTGGTAGTGAAGGGGTTAATGATTAACTTCAGAGAAAATCACAATATCTCAAAGTTTGTAGAGGAAACTAAAATAGATTTCTCAAAAGCATAACAGAAAGCAAATCTTAATTTTTTTAAACGTTTGGTACATTAATTTTAACACAATACTAGTATAATTCACTTTTTGTTATGTCACGCTATATTGATGTTCTTTTCTACGATACCTACACCTTAAACAAAGTCTGTCTAGCAGTATGAGACACTGAATGTGTCAAAATGTAGCAAGCACATAACACAATTCCAACATCACATAATATTTAGAAAATAAATTGCCAATATTGTCCAATATTTTGTTAACCAAACTCAGCTAAAAGCAATAAAATAAAGAAATAAAACAAATTAATAATGTGAATGCTATGATTAAACGTTGGTTAGTAAAAATGTTCACATCTCATACCGTGGTCAAACTTTAAAGCTTTTAACAAATAGAATTTAAATCTAAAATCTTTAAACAAATTCATGTATTAAGTGATTAGGATAACATGCTGATTATATCCGACCCTTGTTACTCAGGCTGGGTTCACACCTGCGTGTTTTTTTACGCGCAATACGGGTTTTTTTTTTTTTTACGCACGTATCACGCAAACGTAAAAAACGCGCATTGCAGCGCGTTCACGGCCATAGACTGCAGAGTGAACGCGCTGCAAATACACCCCAAAGAAGCTCCCGTACTTCTTTGGGCATAGGACGTTTTACAGCGCGTTCCTGCGCACTGTAAAATGCCCAGGTGTGAACGGGTCCCACTGGAAGTCATGGAATTTCTGTGTCTCGGCGTTTTACAGCGGCCAGGAACACGCTGTAAAATGCTGAGGTGTGAACCCAGCGAGAAGGAACTTATGCAGACTTTCCGTATTGTTATTTATTTTATTTTGTTGCTATGATGCTAATGACTCAGAGACTGATGTAGTCCCCAACTCTCCTGGGGAACCTCAGCTATGAGAAATCAATCAGAATGCTTCTTATGACTCACATGGGGATGTAGTAGATGGCTATCAGTGAGAGGTAAGGAGTGCATTACCATGAGCACAAACCTCTTCCATAAAGAAGAGGTGCATCACACAGCTCCTTGATGTGTACGACAAGGAATGCTTGTGTCAACGATTGCAGCCATCAAGCTACTGACCAATAACATCAAGGTAAGTTGGGGCCATCAAATGACCACCTTTTGTTGGGCTGCCTAACAAATTTTTAGGATGGCCCTGTGAACCACACTCACTCATGTTCAGTAATATATAATACCTGTCCAAAAAAAGTCACCACATACCATACAAGCCTGTTATGATCTGAGGTTGCTTCAGTTGATCAG
This sequence comes from Leptobrachium leishanense, assembly GCA_009667805.1. Lineage (NCBI taxonomy): Eukaryota > Metazoa > Chordata > Amphibia > Anura > Megophryidae > Leptobrachium > Leptobrachium leishanense. The sequence continues at coordinate 45,908,733 of CM019069.1, forward strand.
GTTGAGCAATGTTATGTGCCCCAATAATGAGGTCATGTGACTCCCTGAATATACTGAATGAGCAGGTTTCACCATCAATGGGTTTTTCTCCCCTGATGGCACAGCGGGCATATTCCAAGATGGCAATGCCAGGATTCATCAGGTTCAAATTGTGCAAGAGTGGTTCAGGGAGCATGAGACATCATTTCCTCACATGGATTGGCCACCACACAATCCAGACATTAACCCCATTGAGAATCTTTGGGATAATGTGCTGGAGAAGACTTTACGCAGCGCTGCGACTCTCCCATCATCAATACAAGATCTTGGCGACAAAATTAATTCAACTCTGGATGGAAGTAAATGTTGCGATATTGCGTGAGCTTAAGTGTAACTTTGCATGAGCTTATCGAAACGAATGAGTACCGTAATCAATGCAAAGGGCGATCCAACAAAATATTGGGCCAGGCAGTGTGTATTGCATTATGAGTAATGGTCAGGATAGAGATGATCATACAGATCTTGAAGATCAAAATCTTATTCTTAGACAAAAAAGTCCACATGCCGAATTAATGTCATACATTGGGGAAGAGGAAGCAAAACCGTTCATATATGGCACCATATTTTGCTTGGTATAGTATCTGAGATGGTGGGTGAATTTTTGCCCAAAGTACTGTATTTAAGTGTATTCTCCTGCTTCCTGCAGCTTCGCAGAGCTGAGTGCTTTAGTACTAAAGGATATCTTGAATCTACGATAGCCAGAGGATTCACACGGATAATACTAATCATATTAGAAATTGCTCCAATTATATCATTAGAATAATTATAGGAACCGTTGCTAATCAGAAAGTTATATCCAAGCAACAAGGCAGATCCCCATATCCTTTGAAAGTGCAGACCAATACTGTTTATTACTTAACTCTTTCACTACCAAAAATGTGTAAACTTGATTTTCCATTGAAATACAATAAATAGCATAAATTAGCATATAATACTCCTATTGCATACCATTTGCATGCACGATAATTGTGCCCCCTGTGACAAAAAAATTCCAAGTGAGAATGCACTCCTGTAACCCATATTAATATAAAGAAGCTACAAGGAGCAGCCCCCACTCTCACTGTAACAAAAAGCACAGCTAATTTTAGTCCTGCTTTACAACAGCCAGGGAGAGGGCAGCATATGGAGCAGTGTTTCCCAAACCTGTCCACAAGTACCCCTAACAGGCCAGGTTTGACAGATATCTGAAGCACATCACAGGTGCTATAATTTGCTGCTCAGTGATTGCAGGATTCAGTCTGCATTTCCCCAAGGTGATCTGAAAAATCTGGCCTGGTTGAGGGTCCCGAGGACAGGTTTGTGAAACACTGATATAGAGAGCTCTGCGGTCAATCAGTGCTGTGCAGGGATAACATTCAGGATGTTATAATGATTGAGTATCCCTGTACAGTAGAGATACAAAGTGTTACTGTAATTTCCATACACAGACATTATGTATTTTTTTTGATATTCTATTAGTATTTTTTGGAAGCTGCATTGCTAATAATCTCATTAAGATCACTACAAATCCCCACAAGCAGGAGATCTGAACATTTTACTATCTGTCTGCATCACATTTACTGTATGTGACACAAAGGCCATGTCCTTTGGCCGTGGCCAAAGACCACGTGTGACATTGTGCAAGATAAGGGACACCATCTAGTGTTTAGAACTTTTCATTGCAGCAATATGTTTGTAAAGGATAGACAAACACGTGAAGAATTTAAAATAAGCAAATTAACCTTATTTTAATATCTTAACTCTTTTGGAATTGCAATCTCTGTGCAAAATTGCTAGGTAGTGAAGGGGTTAAGCAAATCAGTAAAAGTCGATATATAGCACTGGTTATCAGGATACAGTTAATAAGAAGTGCTATCTTGTAAAAATTTTCAATTTATCCATCTGTGTATATATAAAGTTTATAATTGCAGAAGTCATCTACACATCCTAGCAATTCAGAGAACTGCTTCACAGAGCTCATGTGCTACATTCCCCATATGCAGCAAGGAACTCTGGGTAAGACATGCAAATGATGTTTGTAATTTCTAATTTTTTTTGCATCCTCAGTCTGTTTTAACACAGAACCCTCTAATCAATGCCATGCCATGCTAGATGGCATTTTTTTTTAGCAAAGATCAGGTATATGCAACAGGTGACAGCCACTCCTGTACAGCTGTTTTGGACTTATTGTACCCTCTATATATATATATCCATCTATCTGTAACATGTAGAGATGTGCACCGCTAAAAATTTTGTTTTGTTTTTTTTTCCAGGTGTTTTTTTCGTTTCGGACCGTTTTCGTTTCGATTAGATTCGAACAGTATATATATATTACACATATATATATATATATATATATTTTAATAATAAGGCTTCAAATACATTTTCTTTCAAAGTGCAAACGTGAGCTTCTATACAAAGAAAATGTTAAAGAAGCCATACATCCCATATACCATTTAGTCATTAACATATCAAGACATCTTATGTGAACGGGAGTTGAATCTGAATATAGCTACGGAAAATGAATTTACACGTGCAATTTACTTGTCATCATCTGCAACAAAATTCTTAATGTGTTTTACTTTGATGGAGGATATTACTGTGAAAATGATTGGTGAACAGCATTTACTTGGGATGCATCACTTTCTCTCATTTTAAGTCGTATCTGTCATGGAAATTTTTTTTATTAAAACCCAGAGCATGTTTAGAAGAATCTCTTTACTATAAGCTGGGGAAATGAAATAACAAGCATGATTAGATAAACATAGGGCACTATTCCATAGTGAATGCTAATGGTAGCGTTCGGGTGAGTTCCAGTAAGCGTTAACGTCGGGATAAGTAACATCACATATTACATTCCTAATGCTAGTTAGGTAAAAAATCTGTTTGCGCATTGGTGATTGTGCTAGCTTGCCTGAGATTACTGTATATTGCACCCCCTAAACTTAACATGGGGAGCGCAATCTGTAAAAAGTGTTAAGATAAGTAAGGTATTACAAAGTCCTAACATTAATTACGGCACCGATGGGTTAAGTCGATTTTTTTCTTTTTACCAGCAGCCAGAAGCTAGTGCTAATTCCAATTTTGTAGCACAAGCTAAAACACCCCTCAATAAATCAGATACTCACCTCTCATCTCGCGGCGAGAATGGCAGTTCGATCCACTTCTTCTGGCCGCCGGGAACAGAGTGAAACTGGGGAGAAATAGTCACCAGTCTCCATCTACAATCACACCGCGCGGCTGCAGCGCAACCCACTTTGTTGATGTCAGACCAACTGTTTTATAGGCCCCGACTGTCGCACTGACGTCAATTTAATTCAAAATCCTTTTCCTCACATACGAAGCTCTACATTACTGTGCTGTTGCCTACATCTCTTCTCTTATTAGCAGAAATATTCAACCCTGGTCACTTGGATTGGCCAGTCATCATCTCCTCTCTCCCGCTACCCTCATCATTACCTTTAGGACATTTCCTGAGCTGCCCCCTTTCTATGGAACTCCCACTCTCTAAAAATTCTACTCTCCTTGTGCCTCCAGTCTTTCAAGACATCCCTACAAACACATTACTTAATGGAGGCCTATCAGCTCTCTCCATTAAAAGCCATTGCACCTTTCCTGATCTATCTCCCACACAGCCCCCCATGCACCCCATTACTTCTCATGCTCTGCTATTTGCCCTCAGCTCTGTGTGTCGCCCCAATAATCTTAGATGGTAAGCTCACGTCACCTCACCGGAACAAGGCCCTCTTATAATGTGTTAAACTTATTTGGTAATTTTATGCTTATTTTGTTCGACCCATTGTACAGCCCCGCGGAATGCGTTGGCACTTTATAAATTATCGGAAAAGTATTTGAGTAAGCATCTGCTGCGCTAAGGTTAGTCAACCCAGGAATAGAATTTACTCATATACCCATTAACATAAAGCAGAATGTTACGGCTCTGTGCTGAAGACAGCACTAATTATGCTAAACCTTCAGGTTTGCTAGAATAAATTTCAATTTAATGATCCATGTATTTGCAATAGTTAGCTAAAATCTCCTTAGGCGTGTTTATTATTTATTTTAAATGTCTGAACAAATATTACAAATAATGTTGGCGGTTCAGTAACTTAAACTCGAAACAGCGCTGTGATAGAACGAGAACCAGCAGCGTGCTAGACAATATAAAAGGTGAAACATCTATGCTGAACAATACATTATGCTGTTACGGTTAAAGCCTTTTCCAGGAAATACAGAGAGTTACGAGATGTATACGTGTTCTCTGACCCATTTTCTTCCTTGAAGAAGCGAGTGCCATGTTTGGCAAACCTGTAAGTTTGTTTGCTGTTGCAAAAGAGAAGCTGCAATTTCACTTTTCTATAGGGATGTGCGTTTCGTTTCGTAACGATCCTTTTCTCACGAAACGGGTTGATTCGGTGCTTCAGATTCGTCCGATGTTCCGAACTGGACCGGCAATGAAATACACACCATCCAAAATAATTCCCGATACGAAACGAAAAAATTTTGTTATTTCGTATGGACATGAAATTTGTAAAATCGCAAGTCATTTTCGTTCTGTTCGCCATTTCAGTTCCGTTTCATTTCGGAAAACGTATTTTCGTATCGTTTTGAGTCCGTTTCGGTTCCATTGCGGATTTCGTAATTTAGTATCGTCAGTCACTTTTTTCACTTGTTGCAGTGCTTTCTTTCTGCATCAATAATATATTTATTTTAAATATTTAATTAGCTTTTCCCTAGATCCCCAGTCTAACAGTACAAGATATTGATATTTTATATGATTAAATAAAAGTTGTGCAATGCATATTCATAAGAAAAAAGGATCTTTCATAAAAAAACTATACGTCCGAAGAAACGAATCGGAAGATTTACTGTATCGACTGAAATATCGGAGCATCCGAAATACCATAAATCTAAAAAGTCAAAACGAAATGGACCCTTTGAAACGAAGAGACCAGACAATCCGAAAGACCAAAATTCCCCGAATTCCCGAAACAAAAATCGATACGAAACAACGAGCCGAAACGAGCCAAAACTAAAATGGGTCGAAACGATCCAAAACTAAAATGGGCCGAAACGATCCGAAACAAAATTTAAAAAAAAAAACGAACGAGCTGAAACTAAACTAAATGAAGAAAAAAATGCGTGCACATCCCTACTTTTCTATATCTTAAAATGATTTTTTTAAGGGACACTCTACACACCCTGACCACTTTATCTTTTTTAAGTGATTAGGCTATGAGGAGGGCCCCCGGTTTGTCAGAAAATACTGTGTGCAGCGAAGGAGTTTCTTCCACTCAAACACACGGCATCAGACAGCCGAGACTTTGAATTTCCTGGCTGCTGTTAAAAACATAGAGAATGCTGACATCATCAGTGACCTGTGTGCTGACATCATCCTCTCTTAGAGTGGTCACAATAGCAAGAGTTAGCTGACGAAGGAATTGGTTCTATGCATTCACAGCACCAATCCATCGCTTTGCGCAGGCGTTACAGAACTTGCATACAAAAGTACGCACGTTCCAATTGATGCTAAATTGCAATGTGCATGGTATTCAACACAAGTTTCATAGGTGCTCAAATTGTGCAAAAAAAGCCACAAGTACTTCCGCATTTTGGAAGCACTAAGCTGAACGGGTGGAGAAGAAGTCGCGACGACAGAAAAAATAAGTATTTTCACCAAAAATAAAAAATGTAGAAAAAAATAATTGAGCAGATGCTGTCAGCAGCATCTGCCCAATTATTTAACCCTTTTATGTCGCAGGGTGTACTATACTGTCTCATCAGCGGGTGGGCCTTGAAGACGCAGGGCATAATAGTATGCCCAGCTGACTTCAATGGGCCTCCTATGCCCTGCCCACTCAGGACCCCCCTGCAGCCAATGATGAACGCTGGAGGAGTGGCCCACCACAGCCAGCCTACAAGCAGGGCATACTAGCACACCCCCACTGGCCTTAACTCCCTCCCATCGGTTACAACTCCCCTGGTGTTAAGTGTATAAGGGGACTACAAGAGAGGGACTACATTTTAATTAGAGTGCCCCTTTAATTTGTGAGATGTGTAACATAGAAACATAGAAACATAGAAAAATGTCGGCAGATAAGAACCTTTCGGCCCATCTAGTCTGCCCAATTACATGGATACTTTACCTGGATTTATCTTTTGTTTAGGATAGCCTTATGCCTATCCCATGCCTGCTTAAATTCAATTACTGTTTTGGCCTCTACCACTTCAACTGGAAGACTGTTCCATGTATCCACCACCCTCTCAGTAAAATAATGCTTTCTGATGTTACTGTAGTGCTCACTCCCGGAGGAGCCGCTGAAATTGAACCTCGGGTCAGTCTCCCCGCACTAGGGAATAAATATACTCCAGCACCGTTGTGGATTTTATAAATTATATAGTTTACTAGAATAAATGCCATATAATGAACAACACGGTGTTCGTAGATATATTTACAGTACTTCGTAATGCGGGAAACGCGCAGCGGAAAAGAAATACGATGCTTCGCAATTCGAGGAACGCGCAGCGGAAAAGAAATACGATGCTTCGTAATTCGAGAAACGCGCAGCGGAAAAGAACAGAGGAAAATATATCTTTAACCCCCTTTCTTGAGGTTGGGGAGTGAGTCCCGCACAGGTTATGTCCCAGAATGTACGTGTGTGTGTGTGTGTTATGGTACCCGGGTACAATATTCAACTGGCCAGTGAATTGTTTATGAGGTATCTTCGACTAGTCAAGTTGGGGCCCTGTGGGTTTTGGAAACAAACAGCAGCGTGCTTTCTTTATTCACAAACGGCCTGGAAGGCCTCTCACCCATCCGCCAGATACTTGGTGCTCCGCTCGACCCAGGATGTCTCTCCGCTCGATCTTGGCTGGGATTCTCTGGGCTACCGGATCCCCTGTCTTGCCTTTCTGTAGCTGCTGCAAGATGTCCAGCTCACCGCCTGCTCTCCCTGTCCGATCGATCTGCGGTGCTCCTAACTCGGGGTCCTCTCGCTCACTTGGTATCAGCGTGGGTATTCCTGTGAATCACTGGGTCTTCCTCTGGTAAGGCTGAATAACCCAGTCTTTAGCTCTGTCAGGCCCCAGCTGCATTCCGGCCTAGTCACTGTCTCGTTCTGCTGCTCTGCGTCTTGCTCCTCTCACTCCCTGGCGCGCTCTGCCAGCTCTCTCCACGAGGCTCAGGATGTAAGGGTCTGTGTGCCAACCCACTTCCTGTGTCCGCACCGAAAGCATGCCGGGAAATGTAGTCCCAATATTCAATGTCTCGTATCGCGCAATAGGTACTGCCATGACAGGGAATTAAACCCAGCGCTACATTACTTTTAAACCTTTGCCCCTCTAATCTAAGACTATGTCCTCTTGTTTTGCTACTTTGTTTCCTTTTAAATATACTTCCTTCCTCTACCTTGTGGATTCCCTTTACGTATTTAAATGTTTCTATCATATCTCCTCTGTCTCGTCTTTTTTCCAAGCTGTACATGTTAAGATCATTAAGCCTTTCCTGGTAACTTTTCTCCTTCAAGCCGTACACCATTTTAGTAGCCCTTCTCTGAACTCTCTCTAAGATGTCTATATCCTTCTGGAGATACGGTCTCCAGTACTGCACACAGTACTCCAAGTGAGGTCTCACCAGTGCTCTGTACAGTGGCATGAGCACTTCCCTTTTTCCTACTGCTAATACCTCTCCCTACACAACCAAGCATTCTGCTAGCATTTCCTGCTGCTCTATTACATTGACTACTTACCCTTAGATCCTCTGAAATAATAACCCCTAAATCCCTTTCCTCAGATGTTGAGGTTAGGACTGTATCAAATATTCTATATTCAGCCCTTGGGTTTTTACGTCCCAGGTGCATTATCTTGCACTTATCCACATTAAAACTCAATTGCCACAGCTCCGACCATTTTTTTAGTTTACCTAAATCATTTGTCATTTGGATGATCCCTCCAGGAACGTCAACCCTGTTGCAAATCTTTGTGGCATCAGCAAAAAGACATACTTTTCAATTAATACCTTCTGCAATATCACTAATAAAAATATTAAATAGAATGGGTCCAAGTACTGACCCCTGAGGTACCCCACTGGTAACAAGACCTTGCGCCGAATAAACTCCATTTACCACAACCCTCTGTTGCCTGTCACTCAGCCACTGTCTAATCCATTCAACAATATTGGAATCCAAGCTCAAAGATTGCAATTTATTGATAAGCCTTCTATGCGGAACAGTATCAAAAGCCTTACTGAAATCTAAATAAGCAATGTCTACTGCACCAGCTGTGTCTATTATTTTTGTTACCCAATTAAAAAAATCAATAAGATTAGTTTGGCATGATCTCCCTGAGGTAAACCCATGTTGTTTCTGATCCTGTAATCTATGTGTTTTTAGATGTTCAACAATCCTTTCCTTTAACATGGTTTCCATTAATTTCCCCACTACTGACGTAAGACTAACTGGCCTATAGTTCCCAGATTCCTCCCTACTACCCTTCTTGTGAATGGGCACAACATTTGCTAATTTCCAGTCTTCTGGGACGACTCTCGTTAGCAAGGATTGGTTAAATAAATCTGTTAACGGTTTTGCTATTACATCACTGAGCTTTTTTAATAATTTAGGGTGGATCCCATCAGGCCCCATTGACTTATTTGTCTTTACTTTAGACAGCTGCTGTAGAACCTCCTCCTCTGTAAACTGATATGTAAATGTCTCGTTAGTGTTTCCTCCTAACTGAGGTCCCTTTCCTTCCTTTTCTTCTGCAAAGACTGAACAAAAATATTCATTGAGGCAGTCAGCGAGACTTTTATCCTCTTCTACATACCTTCCTTCCTTTGTTTTTAATCTACGGCCATACATTACATATGACAAAAAAGTATTTCTGCTTCTGTATTAAAATTTGCGAAAGGACAGGATATTGATCACCTTCTCGCAATTTCCCCAGAGAATTAATGCGTACATTAAATATATAAACAGTATGCATAATCACACATAACATCCTTTTTGCATGACACAATATCGTGCCCATTTCTATGTGATAAATTATAAATAATTTGCTAATATTGCTAATGACATTGAAATCATGAAGAACGAGGAAATGCATATCAGTTTACGGGGGAACAGTGATCTACCTCTATTTGGCTACCAAGGAGACTATAGTGTAGGGATGAGCCGAACACCCCCGAGTTCGGTTCGCATTTGAACTCGAACTTTTCAAAAGTTTGAATTCGAACTCAAACTCAATACAAGTCAATGGGACTCAAAGTCCGATTTTTAGAGTGCCCTCCAAGAGCGCATATATGCTAGATATATCGCCATGCACGATGATGTCATTTCCAGACGACCCCCAGCAATGCCGGGAGATCGCCTGGCAGGGAGGAGGGGACCTGTTTGGATCCCTCTCCCTCCCGATCAGGAGGTCCCACAAAAAAAAGCCAGGCACCGCTTAAAAGGGCAGAGTCTCCCCTTTTAAGCGGTGCCTGGCTTTAACCCCTTAGGCACCGGGTCGCACTTCGACACCTTGCGGCGCCGAAGTGCGACCTAGCTCCGGTGGGGGATGCCATCTTGGATGGCGGCTCCACCCCCGGGTCCCCCTCACTGCCTGATGTCCTCACGCATAGCGTGATGATGTCAGATAGCCAGGGAATCCCTAGCTGCCCGGAATCCCCTGGTGGAGATAGGAGGTTCATTCGAACCCCGATATCTCCAGAACCGTGGTAACTAGTGGGTCATGGAGGGTGTCAATCGAAAGGCCTGAGCATGGCCTTTCGAATGATACCCAACATGACCAGGTATACATTAAAAAAATAAAACATGTATTTTTTTGTGTGTTATTTTTATTAATGCAGCAATATTGTTCACATTTCAATTATAATGTGAACAATGATGCTGCACTAATGATTTTTTTCTATGGTCTGCGTTTGCTAAAAATCACATAATTCCCCCTTTCTAATTTTTGTACAAGCGCACTCCATAGAAAATATAACCACAAATGTTCATGTGATAAAAGGTGAAAAAAACACTTTACACGCTGCAGATGATTAAAAAATTCAAGTTTTATTACATTTTTTGTTATAATATACAGGCAGAACATGACGTATACATATAAAAATGATATATTATGAATCTGCCGAATCTGCCGAATCTGCCGGAAAGAACGATATAAAATATGTCTGGGTCGTATAATAAAATGCGGCTTCAAATCGCGTTTAAACATGATGAGCGAAAGCGTTAAAAATGAGCTCAGCACACAGCGGTGAAATGCCTCAGCAGTGAAAGGGTTAAAGGAACATTGAGTTTTCCATAAAATAAGAGTTAAAAATAAAAACGATTTTTTTTTTCACATATCGTGCCTAGGAGGTCTCCATAACCTGCCCGTGAAGTGGCGGATTTGTAGGATGTATGGAAACATCGCCATCACAGAACCACACACGACACCTAGCACTCCCAGTCTGCATACAATGTAGCAAATTCAGGAGACCGGACTAATTAGAAGCACATGTTATTTCCAAACACTAATTAAACACCTGTTGTTTACGCCGTTTGAGAGCACAGGTCATTTAGAGGTGAGAATCTTTGCACCTAGACATTAGTTTTTAATTCAATATCTAATAAACCATTGCTGATAATATTCTGCAGTAAAGAGTCTCTTTATTTCTAGATTTTTTAGTATTTTTTAAGCATTTTTTTATACTTTTTTCAAATTTTTTTTTTAGAACTCGAACACGCCAAAAATTTCAAAGTTCGCGAACTTTCGAACTGCTGATGTTCGAATCGAACTCCGAACTGATCGAACCGAACAGCTCATCCCTACTATAGTGTTCCTTTATCTTCCTCGTTTCTTTTTTTCTTTCTTTCTCTCTCTTCTCATATGACTACATGATGTAACTACATGACCCACCATTGTGACAGGTTAAAAGGGCTAAACTGGCCATCGCTGGAATCCAGACGCACCCTTCACCTTTCCAACCTGGGGCCACATTACATACTGGGTGCTAACATTAGCGCTCACCTGCGTGAGTGTTAACGTCAGCCCTCATGGCCACCGCATATTACAGTCCAAAAGCTAACGTGTTAATTAACCCGTTTACGTTTGGTACCTTGCGCTTTTCAGCATGAGGTTACTGCACTTTGCGCTCCCTATGCTTAACATGGGGAGCACAAAGTGTTAATTCCAAAGTCCTAAAGCTGATTAACGTCCGGCTGCGGTTAACAAAATGTTAACCACAGCTTGGACCTGGTGCTAACGGATTCCGCTGGTGCATAATCCGTTAGCACCAGCAGAAATCCCCCCCAAAACAAATCAGATACTCACCTAGTATCCCGCGACAAGGACCGTGGCTCCGTCTGCCTTCTCTGTCGCCGAGAAAACAGAGACTGGGGGAAGAAGTCCCCACAGGCTCTCCCTGCAGATCACTACGCCGACACGCGAGGCGAGAACAGCAGGTCATGTGACCAGCAGGGGGAAACTCCATTGAGAGGATGCGCGCGGTGGAGCTCAGCGCTGCTGTGCGCATCCCGGGACTTAGCACTCGCTAACAATGCAGGCAGCTTTTTAAGCGCCTGCATTGTAATCTCCGGTTAAAACGGGGGCACTAGGGAGAAACCTGCGGGTGCGTTTTTTTCTCCCTAGCGCCCCCGTTTTAACGTGAGGATTGTAATTTAGCCCCTGGTGTTTATTGTTTAAGAGCTTTTCTGGGAAAGGACATACTTGAAAATGAGAGAAATCTCAATGTATCCTTCCTGGTAAAAAACTTTATAAATAAATATGACAAAAATGTGAAAATGGTGGGAAGTTGGGGGATATTTCGATCTTGTCAGCAAGTATGCTATGTGATGGCAATCGACCTCGAAATAGCGCTATAAAAAATCCTTTTACTTTAATCACAGCAATTTTCTATCTGGGTTCACCATTCCTTGCGCTTTGCAATCCTTGTCTAGGAGGCTATGACAAACTGACAGAGTCAGACGGCCACAAAACTGTGCAGAAAAGCAGTTCAAATATTAATAACTCTCATTAAATCTGTGTACAGCTGAGACAAGTCAGTGTTCTGCAACTGCATATTAATCAATGTCTCAAACTGATGTAATATCCAACAATAGCCAGAGGCATCCTGTCATTAGCAAAGACTGTACCATCCAATTCCTACTATATTCATGTCTCGGAAACTGGAGTTAATTTAGAACAGTTTTTTGACTGCTGGGAAAAATGTATTCTCTTGGCCCAACTTAATACGCTTCAAGACATAAGCCTTACACTGCACAAATGAGAAAACGTGTCAAAGTGTCAAAGATGAAGGGCTAAATTGCAATCTTCGCGCAAACGTTTGTGCCGTCGCAAAAAAACATTAACGCGAGGGGTAAAACCAATTGCGCCGAATGCTGTATTACAAAGTCAGCGCAACAAACGCGCGTAATCGTCTACAGCTGGTGAACCTGCTCGAACCCTGCACGAGTTTACTGTACGCCGCGCGTCCTATACTTAACATTGTGAGCGCAAATGCATTTGTGCATTGGTACGCGGATGGTATTACAATTTTCTCGGTAATTACTGCATAGCCTTTGCGCGCATAATTTTAGCAACTCCTAAAAGCTGGTGGTAAGGTAATGGCAAATCTGATCAACCTGGCCGAAACCAAATACACCAGCCCAAATAAAAATGCAGCAAAGTATAGTTACACATTCTACTCATACCAAACCAATAAAATGGAGAAGTTGTGTGTGCATGTATTATTGCTGCAGCATATACAGTTGTGTTCAAAATTATTCAACCCCCACTGAAATTGAGTGTTTTGGCCAGTTTGACATTGATTTTGATCATTCAGTCATCTTGCTTACAATTAAATCAAAGAGGCACGAGTAGGTCAGACAAATATAACATAACATTTATAATGAAATAACCACAAATGTCTTTTCTGTGCTCACATCATTATCAGTTTTATTCAACCCCCAACTGACATTCAATCTTAGTACTTATAACTGTAAAAGGATGTTGTACTAACAGCTTTTAAATGTGAAGCATAGCTTGACACAAGTGTCTTGCAGCGATCTACGGGTATCTTCGCCCATTCGTCATGGGCAAAAGCCTCCAGTTCAGTCACATTCTTAGGCTTGCGCACTGCAACTGCTTTCTTTAAGTCCCACCAGAGGTTCTCAATCGGATTTAAGTCAGGTGACTGCGATGGCCACTCCAAAATGTTCCAGCCTTTAATCTGCAACCATGCTCTAGTGGACTTGGAGGTATGCTTGGGATCATTGTCCTGTTGAAAGGTCCAACGTCTCCCAAGCCTCAGGTTTGTGACGGACTGCATCACATTGTCATCCAATATCTCCTGGTACTGAAGAGAATTCATGGCACCTTGCACACGCTGAAGCTTCCCTGTACCTGCAGAAGCAAAACAGCCCCAAAGCATGATTGACCCCCCGCCATGCTTCACAGTAGGCAAGGTGTTCTTTTCTTCATAGGCCTTGTTCTTCCTCCTCCAAACATAGCGTTGATCCATGGGCCCAAACAGTTCTAATTTTGCTTCATCAGTCCACAGAACACTATCCCAAAACTTCTGGTTTGTCCACATGACTTTTGGCATACTGCAGTCGACTCTTCTTATTCTTTGGAGACAGCAAGGGGGTGCGCCTGGGAGTTCTGGCATGGAGGCCTTCATTACGCAGTGTGCGCCGTATTGTCTGAGCTGAAACTTCAGTACCCACATCTGACAAATCTTTTCTCAGTTCCTCAGTAGTCACACGGGGACTTTTCTCCACTCTACGCTTCAGGTAGCGCACAGCAGTCAAAGTCAGCATCTTCTTTCTGTCACGACCAGGTAGCGTTTCCACAGTGCCCTTTGCCTTGAATTTGCGAATGAGGCTTCCTATGGTCTCTCTTGGTATGTTTAACATCTTTGCAATCTTCTTCTAGCCATTGCCCTTCCTGTGAAGAGTAATCACCTCTTCTCTTGTCTTCCTGGACCATTCTCTTGACTTCACCATGTTTGTAACCACACCAGTAAATGTCTAGCAGGAGCTGAGTATCACAGTAATTTTAAAGCTGCCTAATTGGTGCTTATTATGCTTTATTGCTGCTCCGTGACATCCACAGGTGTTTTCAATACCTGATTGAAAACACTTGAATGAACCTCTGTTCTTCAGAGTGGTAGTCTTTAAGGGGTTGAATAATTGTGTCAATGAAGAATTCACAAAAGAAACATTTACTACTGTATTACAAAACCAATTGATGTCATTTTAGTTTCATATGGTTCTTTAAAAAGTCCTTGTAGGATTTCATTCCGAATACAATTACAAATGTACACTAAATTCCCTAAAACCCTTTACAGCATTGGAGGTTGAATAATTTTGAACACAACTGTATGCTCAGATTGACTTCGGCAGGCGCAAAAACTTAACGTGAGATAATTGTGGTTCTTAATTCTGATTGACTGAATCGCGTGAAAAAAACAGTGCGCACACTGATTTGTGTGTGCGTCGGTACTGCGCGAGCAGTTAGGCGCGTCCTGTTTGCACGCGTTATTGATCGCCGGATGAAAATACGCACGAGAATTGTAATTCTAGCGGTGATTTGCACGCATAAAAGTTTAACGGTTGGCGCAAAAATTCACGTGTTGCGCGCACGTTTCTGCGCGAAGATTGTAATATAGCCCGGAATATTTTAGAATTCTTGTAAGACAAAAAAAAGATGGTAACAAAGTAAACTGGTAATTTATGAAGGCGCAAATTACAAAAACATACCACTAAGTCAATAAAAAAAAATTATATCTACATAATTATATCATAAAATAATGCATATTGGATATTATAAGCCATGTTAGTCCAGATGCCAAAAGCAGCACATACTGTAGTGATACCTTTTTTTTATTGGACTAATGTTACACTTAAAAGAAAAGCTTTCGAGAGTATGACTCTTTTCTTCGGGTCTGGAAGCTATTACTGATCTGAAGAAAAGAGTTATACTCAAGAAAGCTTGTCTTTTATATGTAACGTTAGTCCAATAAAAAAAAAAAGTATCTGCTATACTCTGGTGATCTATCCTATAAAACAATAAGGGCTGGTGTGTCCGTCGCCAAAACCCTACTGCGAATGCGCGCGCAAGCTGCGGCGGTTGGCTGCGCGCGCATCCAACGGCCGCGGCATA
The DNA here is from genome assembly GCA_009667805.1 of Leptobrachium leishanense. Lineage (NCBI taxonomy): Eukaryota > Metazoa > Chordata > Amphibia > Anura > Megophryidae > Leptobrachium > Leptobrachium leishanense. The sequence continues at coordinate 45,923,892 of CM019069.1, forward strand.
CGCACAGCCGGCGTGCGAGAGGGACAAAACAAATCCGATCCATTGAAGAGGCGCACAGCACAGCGCCTCTCCAATGGATCGGATTTGTTTTCTGCATCTCCTCCGCGCCCGGCCTCCATCTCCTCCGCGCCCGGCCTCCATCTCCTCCGCGCCCATCCACCATCTCCTCCTTGCCGGCCTCCATCTCCTCCGCGCCCGGCCTGCATTTCCTCCGTGCCCGGCCTGCCATATTACCAGTCTGCCATGCCTGCCATTCCCAATACCAGTCTGCCATGCAAAATACCAGTCTGCCATGCACAATACCAGTCTGCCATGCATATTACCAGTCTGCCATGCACAATACCAGTCTGCCATGCACATTACCAGTCTGCCATGCATATTACCAGTCTGCCATGCACATTACCAGTCTGCCATGCACAATACCAGTCTGCCATGCACAATACCAGTTCCCAGCCATGTTACCAGTCTGCCATGCATATTACCAGTCTACCATGCACAATACCAGTCTGCCATGCACAATACCAGTCTGCCATGCATATTACCAGTCTGCCATGCACAATACCAGTCTGCCATTCATATTACCAGTCTGCCATGCACAATACCAGTCTGCCATGCACATTACCAGTCTGTCATGCACAATACCAGTTCCCAGCCATATTACCAGTCTGCCATGCACAAAACCAGTCTGCCAGCCATAAAACCAGTCTGCCAGCCATATTACCAGTCTGCCAGCCATATTACCAGTTCGGCAGCCATATTACCAGTCCGGCAGCCATATTACCAGTCTGCCATGCACAATACCAGTTCGCCAGCCATATTACCAGTCTGCCATGCACAATACCAGTCTGCCAGCCATATTACCAGTTTGCCAGCCATAATACCAGTGTCTCATAATACCAGTGTGCCTAAATACCAGCCTACCATGCCATGCATACCACGTGCCATTAAATATACGCATAATGTATACGCTACAAAAAAAATGCCCGCCCAAGCCCAACACAATCTAAGGGGCCCCATGAGCTTACAATCTAAGGGGCCACATGAGTTTACAATCTAAGGGGCCACATGAGCTTACAATCTAAGGGGCCACATGATCTTACAGTCTAAGGGGTCCCACGAGTTTACAATCTGAGGGGTCCCACGAGTTTACAATCTGAGGGGTCCCACGAGTTTACAATCTGAGGGTCCGGTTCCCGTGAGTTTACAATCTAAGAGGGAAGAGGAACCTACTCTAATATATAAATTCCTTTGTAATGCGCTGTCAGCTGTGTGCGCACCCATCACAGCTGCTCAGTTGGCCCTCCTGTTGCAGATGGGATGGCGATAGACGCGTTACAAACGTATTTATATAGAGAGATACTCTTGGATAGGACATTGCAAAGAAACTATGTGGACTTGAATTCTGACCTGGCGACAACAACAATAGACTGCCCTCTGGGCAGGCTTTCCACCTAGTTTTATCATAAAGGAATAAATTTGATGCTCTGCATTTTAGAGATTCTTTATATACTCATTAATTTTATTGACAACGATTCAGTCCTGTATGTCTTGATAAAAAAGTCTGGTTGGGACTGAAATGTCGACAATAAAATCGTTCTGAGTGTTTAAAGGATCTCGGAGCTACATATTTCTTTTATTGTGTATGGGCAGCTCCGGCACTGGAGCACAATATCTTTTTACGGTGCGGATGTGAGAAGGTCAGGAGGTCTCTTAACATAAAATATATATTTACAGAAATTAGGGAAGAGTACAAAAAAAGGGATAATTAAATTATAGCCAGCTAACAGCGGCAGTACCCATATTATGCCAAGAAAAGGAGGACATTTCGCGGTTCACTGCGTCTCAGGGCAGCGTCATCAGGAGTTGTGTAATGATTGGTGTGTAAAAACAAAAATAAACTGAGGTTGTGAGGTCACTGTATTTATAAACCCTTCCTATATCAGGGAATGAATCACAGGTGTGGTGTGATAGATGGTATGCGTAATCACACCTGTGCTGTTAGCTGTCTATAATTTAATTATCCCTTTGCATATTGGTGACTGAATTGAGCGCTCATTTACCTATGAATTTGTGATGTCTCTTGATTATGCTATGCCCTTCTGACTATCCTATACCCACTGAGGCACGAAGGTTGGTTTCTTACTTTATAAGTATAGACTATAATCCAGAGAAGGGAATTGGCATGGAGTTACAAATAGTAAGAAGTTTTGCTGATCCCAGCCATAGAATTCTGTGAATATACCACAAGAATTTTTCGTTAAGGTATTGAGCCTTTTTTTTATATATATTACTCGTTAAAAGCTATGTTTTATCTGCAAGCAACCACAAAAACCTTGATTTGATGTATATTCAAATTAGGGTTACGCCCTAAATATTGTGTGATTGTGACTTTGCTAATACCATTATATTGAAAAAACAATAAGGTGGAAAAACTGGCGCAGATAATGTGTAGATGGTCGGTCTTGGGTAGCAGCAAGGACACAAACGCACACTCCCAAGTGCGAATAGTCAATGGATAAAATAATGGGTAGAGTCCTCGCGCTTACGCCAAGTGGCCAGATTTTCCAGATATCTGACACACAGCACAGGTGATAGGATTTACTGCTCAGTGAATTCAGTATTCAGTCTGCATTTCCCAAAGGTTATCACCACGGATGGTTGCTGGTAGGACGGGCTGGTGAGATCATATCCACAGATATATGCCTATATAGTCCAGAGACGACTTTATGGGGCTCAGAAAAAAGTGAGTTGAATACTTTCTCTCTGGAAACCAGGTGTCATAAGGATGTACTGCGCAATGTAAGTCTCCTATTAGGTTTTCTAGATTATCTTGAAGTATTACTCACTGGACACTTGGCGTAAGCGCGAGGACTCTACCCATTATAATACCATTATATTGTTCTTTGGTACAATGATAGGAAAATTGCATTGACCTTATATCAGTGTTTGTGTGTAATACCAAACATGACCACGTAAAATGTGCAAAAAACTCCATAAGAGATAAAATATTCTGGGCCATATTACACTTAACGCTAACGTTAGGGCTCAGCTGTGTCAACGTCAACATTAGCTCTGGTCGCCCTAGCGTAGGCCAACCATATCACAATCCGAACGCAAATGGGGTAAAAAAATCCATAGCAATTCGGATCTTGCGATTTCAGCATGAGCCTACTGTACTTTGCGTTCCCTATATTTAACATGGGGAGCACAAAGCATTAATTAGCGTTAGGATTACAATGTGCTAATGCTAATTACCGCCCTGTTGCGGTTAACTCAAAAGGGGTGCTGGACAAAATCCCTACTGCCAGGTTCCCTAATGCCAACATCCCGGCGGCCAACTTCCAGACAGAACAAGTGCCTGACATACCAAGTTCCCTACACGGCCAAATTCCAGACAGAACAAGTGCCGGACATACCAAGTTCCCTACACGGCCAACTTCCAGACAGAACAAGTGCCGGACATACTGAGTTACTACACGGCCAACTTCCAGACATCCAAGATCCCAGTGGCTAACCCTAATACTAGCACCCTAACCCTTAGGGAGTTAGGCTTAGGGGTTATGGTAAGGTTTAGGGAGTTAGGGTTAGGGCTAGGTTTAGGGGGTTAGGGTTAGTGCTAGTTTAGGGGGGGTTAGGGTTAGGGCCAGGTTTAGAGGGGATAGTGTTAGGGCCAGAGGCGTAACTAGAAACCTCAGGGCACAGGTGCGGGAATCCCTGAAGGGCCCTGAAAATTCTGTGTCAAAATAGCCAAACCAGAAAAAGTCTCCCATTTATCTCACTTTCCAAATCGGCTATTTGGTCTAGATTGTTCTCTTCTTCTGCCAATTCTCCTGAGTTTCACCTTTTAGTGAATAGACATGTTAGTAATTATGATGTGCGTGTATCCCTTTACTTTCTCATACACCTACTACATTAGATCGTGACATTACAGAATGTGCACATACAATCACAAGCTTTCTCCAATCCGACCTCTACCACAATCTTCATTGTAATTGATGAATGGCTTACCATAGTGGACAGTAATTGAACTGAAATGCCTTCCTATCAAACTGACGATCCAGATTAGTTCTTAAATTCTTACTAATCGTGTGCCACAATAAATCAATTAGCCATCATTTAAATGTAGTCTCATACCCCGAAATGCTCATCTTATCTAACATAAGCAGAGATATCCTCTTTACAGTAAATGAGCACATATCAGTGAATCATAGAGCGGAGTATTCAGAAAAATGTTTCAATAAATTAAAAAGCTATTTAGACTGTGTACTATAACTGTTTCCTCTTACAGAATACTTGTAACGCTACAGAACGTGATTTGTGGATACAAAGATATTTAAGCAGCAAGGCAAGAAGGAGTAATACAGCATGTGAGACGAGTTTATATTTAGTTCTACAAGTCATGGATAAGACGTGTTATTTTACGAGTGATGAATATTAACTATGGCTTCACATTTTACAAGATACAAGATATTTTTCTATGCTGATACTGAGACACTGTTTAAATGATAGAAACATTGGGAGCCTCGTGGTTCATATTGCTCTATTTGTAGGTAATCGTGATCAGTTTTAGCTTATTGTTTGTGGGTCTTATTCTCATGAGTTGTAAACTGCCTGTGATCCATGTGCTTGCATGGGCTAACACTCTCAAGAAGTGCAATTCTGTCTGAACACAAATTCGTCTGAATATAAGCGTTGAATCAGAAGAATCCGAATCGACGATCTGATATACTAATTTTCTGAATCAATCCTGAAACGATCTGAATATAGTCGTATTGATTCAGATTCATTCACGATGCACTCACTGTGTGCAAAATCCCCAACTCTAATTGAAAAAATAAGCAGAAATAGTAACCCTGACTGTAACCCTCACCTTGGTCCTAACCCTAACCCTCATCATAATCCCAACCTTTATTCTAAAAGCAAACCTAATTCTAAAGCTAAAAGTAACCATAATCCTAACTCTAAATGTAACCCTAATCAGAACCCTAAAACTAATCTTAACCCTAACAGCAACTTTAAACCTAAACCTAAAGCTAGTTGGAACCCTAATCCTAACTCTAAAAGTATCCCTAACCCTAAAACTAACCTTGACCGAAACCCTAAAATTAATCCTTACCCTAACAGCAACTTTAAACCTAACCCTAAAGCTAATTGGAATCCCAACTCTAAATGTAACCCTAACTCTAAAAGCATCCCTAACCCTTAAACTAACCGAAACCCTAAAACTAATCCTAACCCTAACAGCAACTTTAAACCTAACCCTAAAGCTAATTGGAATCCTAACTCTAAATGTAACCCTAACTCTAAAAGTATCCCTAACCCTAAAAGTAACCCTGACAGTAGCCCTAAAACTAATCCTAACCCTAACAGCAACTTTAAACCTAACCCTAAAACTAGTTGGAACCCTAATCCTAACTCTAAATGTAACACTAACCCTAAAAGTATCCCTAACCCTAAAACTAACCCTGACAGTAACCCTAAAACTAATCCTAACCATAACAGCAATTTTAAACCTAACCCTAAAGCTAGTTGGAACCCTAAACCTAACTCTAAATGTAACCCTAACCCTAAAAGTATCCCTAACCCTAAAAGTAACCCTGACAGTAACCCTAACACTAATCCTAACCCTAAAAGCAATTTTAAACCTAACCCTAAAGCTAGTTGGAACCCTAATCCTAACTCTAAAAATCCCTAGCCCTAAGAGTAACACTGAACCAAGAAGTAACCCTAAACCTAATCCTAAATGTAAAAGCAATCTTGACCTTAACTTCAAATATAAAGAGGGTATAGGCCTAGGGGTAGTATAGAGGAAGTAGAGAGTAGACGACTATAGGTGGTATAGGTGGATAAATATGCCTCCACATTTCCCAAACCAAACCAGTTTTTGAATCAGCAATATTTGTTTTAGAAAGAATACCACCACTGCAAATATGCCTAATTTCTTCAGGTGTATCAGTCCCTTACAGATAGGTGTGAGGGCCCTCTTGCTGTACAAAAGTACAGACAATAACCCAAAATATTTTAAGGCGTGTATGTAATGTGGTTGTGGTGTATGTAAATGGGTGTATGTAAAGGGAGGCATTTATTCGTGCAGAATGAAAAATAGAGGTGAATGCAGAAATGTAGAGTGGGTAAAATCAGCGTACAGTTACAAGTTTTTACAGAGAGCTAACAAGTTCTGTAGTGCTGTACAATGGGCGACAGAATAAGAAATATACATAGAAGTTCAACACACAGTAAGGTAGGCGAGATCTTGCTCAAGATCTTACAATCTAAGAGGAGAGGGGTGACACACTAGGTGAGGGTTAATAGAGAATATGAAGCAGTGGGGCGCATGTGGGCTGTGTGGGAAGATGCGGTAGGAAATGCAATGAGGGGGATTAGGGAGTGAGATGATAGGCTTCTCTAAAGTAATGTGTTTTCAGAGACTTCTTTGTATGCAGTGATATCTGCACTGTGTCAGTGTGTGCGTGAGTAATGTTATGATATAAAATGTGTGAATTCAATTTCAAATGAATAATTTCCATCTTTTCTCTACCACCAGCCCTATGTTGCAGGTTTGTGGTAAAGCACCCGCATGACCGTACTAAGGAACTGCCATGGGCCAAATGAGTGCTTTGCATGATATATGGACAGCTTGATCACCTGTAAGGCCCAGCTTGTACAAATTCTTTGCGGTTTGCCTATTTCTCCCAGTTCTTCCTAGTTATATTTAATTATAGATTTCATTTCACCCAATTATAGGGCCATCTCTGTCAGTCTCATAGCCTGTGCTTTGTATCATGGCCTAGCTGTCTCCTACTTAGCTAAAGTTATCTCCTTTACTCTACCTTCAGCTTTGTAAAACTGCATGACCTGTGCCACTCAGAGGTAAAGTAATTTGCACAAAGGTCATGGAGGTCACTGTGTTTGACAGGGAATGCAACCAAGAGCCAGGCTCTCCATCCCTGTACCTTAGGATCTGTTTATTAACTAGATGACCTGCTCTAAAGGCCTTTCCTACACAGTTAGGAAAATAAATCCAGGCCATATAGCTACTAAAAAAGCACTAAATACTTAGGGCCCTATTACATCCTTCACGCAAAAACGCTCGCGCAACGTGTAAATTTGTGTGCCAAGCGTTATACGTTAACGCGGGTAAATCACCACTGGAATTACAATCTTCGCGCATTTTTTCATCCGTCAAGTATTAATGGGAGTAAAACTGACGCGCACAAGTGCTCGCGCAGTAATGTTGGGTGCAGAAATCGGTGTGCGGACTGTTTTTTTCACGCGATTCAGCCAATCAGAATTAAGAACCACAATTATCTCACGTTAAGTTTTTGCACCTGTCAAAGTCAATCTGAGCATATATGCTGCAGCAATAATAAATGCACACACAACTTCTCCATTTTATTGGTTTGGTATGTGTAGAATGTGTAACTATACTTCGCTGCATTTCATATTTTTGGGCTGGTGTATTTGGGTTCGGCCAGGTTGTTCAGATTTGCCGTTAACACCAGCTTTTAGGAGTTGCTAAAATTATGCGCACAAACGCAATGCGTTAAATCCTGCACATAGATTGTAATACCATCCACGTACCAGCGTTCATTCGCATTTGCGCTCACGATTTTAAGTATAGGACGCACGCAGTACAGTACGCTCGCGCAGGGTTCGCGCAGGCTCACCCTCGGTAGACGATTACGTGCGTTTGTTGAGCTGACAATGTAATATGACGTTCAGCGCAAAGGGTTTTGCCCCTCGCGTTAATGGTTTTTGCGCCGGCGCAAACGTTTACACGAAGATTGGAATTTGGCCCTTAACCACTTCGATGCTGAGGACGCGCTCAGCGCGTCCTCAGCATTCCCGCTGGTATGCGGAGGACGCGCTGAGCGCGTCCTCCCATTGGGGTCAGCGTTCGGCCGGGTTCCGGCCGATCGCTGGCCCCTCCGGTGCGGGCTGACATCCTGGATGTCAGCCCGGCATCCGGAACAGCAGCCGCCGGAATTTGGTGTCATCGCGGCAGCGCGATGACACCAAATTCAGGCGCCCCCACGCATGTGCGGAGGAGGCGCCTGAAAGGGAGGGGGGAGGTCATTCGGACCTCTCTCCCTCCTGATCGGCGGCTCTGCGGGGGTTAACCCAGGCATCATTTGGAAGGGCACAGCCTGCCCTTCCAAATGATGCCTGGCATTAACCCTGGGGAGCTGGATCGCGAATCGGCGCTGAAAAGCGCCGGTTTGCGATCCTTTCCCGGAGCTGGCCGACATCTTGGATGTTGGCCAAGCCTCCGGGAACTCCCCCTGAGGACTGGCGTCATCGTGCGTAGCACGATGACGCCAGTCCTGGACTTAACCCTTAACTGCCACCAACTGTGGAGATAGGGAGTTCCAATGAACTCCCTATCTCCGGATCCGTGGCAGTTAGGGGTTAAATTTTGGTATGGTTGGATCGGCCAGAGCATGGCCGTTCCAACGATACCAAACATGAAAGTGAAAAATTTTGTAAAAAAAAAAAAAATTTAAAATAAAAAAAAATTAAAAAATAAAATTATAAAAAAAAAATAAAACACTTTTTTTTTCTTTTTTTGGTTTGTTAATGCAGCAATATTGTTCCCATTTCAATTATAATGTGAACAATGATGCTGCACTAACGATTTTTGTATGCGGTGCGTTTGTTAAAAATAGTGTAATTTTCCCCCAAAACAAATGTAACGAGACCCCATCTCTAATTTTTTTAACAAGCGCACCCCATACAAAATATAACCGCAATTGCTCGCATGTTAAAATGTGAAAAAAAACACTTTACACACTGTAAATTATTGAAAATACATATTTTATTGCATTTTTTGTTATAATATACAGACATGACATAACGTATACATATAATAATGACATATTATGAATCTACCGAGTCTGACGGAAAGAACGATATATAATATGTCTGGGTCATATACTAAAATAAGACTTCAAAACACGTTTAAACATGATGAGCAAAACCGGTAAAAATGACCTCAGCACAGGGGCGGGAAAAGCCTCAGCAGCGAAAGGGTTAATGTGGAACATAAAAATAAAAAATAAGCGATAGATTAATAAATTGGATGTACATTATGGTTTTTGCAGACGTGTTTTAGAAAGGATTGGCGAGTGTATTTTGCTGGTGTTACCTGCCAAATCCAACATATTCGCTGCCTGGCCAAAAAATAAGTCACAAGCTCTAATATTTTATTGTACCGCCTCTTGCTTTGATTAGGGCATGCATTCACCTTGTCATCGTTTCGATAAGCTCATGCAATGTAACAACTATTATTCCTGTCCAGAATGGCATTAATTTGTGGCCAAGAACTTGTATTGATGATGGGAGAGTCGCAGCACTGTGTAAAGTCTTCTCCAGCGCATTATCCCAAAGATTCTCAATGGGGTTAAGGTCTGGACTGTGCGGTGGCCAATCCATGTGTGAAATGACGTCTCATGCTCCCTGAACCACTCTTACACAGTTTGAGCCCAATGAATCCTGGCATTGCCATCTTGGAATATGCCCGCTGTGCCATCAGGGAAGAAAAAACCCATTGATGGAAAAACCTGCTCATTCAGTATATTCAGGGAATCACATGACCTCATTTTTTGCAGCTGAAACATATTAATTACTGCAGTAATTATTCAATGTGTGGCTCACACCTATTGCCTTAGTGAAATCCAGGTAGGGATATTTTTGTTTGTCCAGGCAGTGCATTTACAACTTCACCCCCACCAAATCCATTATTTTTTAAAATCACTTTATCATCATCTTTCTATACATGTTTAGCCAAGGCGTTGATTTGTTTAACATCTGCTCTTACACTGTATATTCACAAAAGCTAAATATAGGCACATCCTGAAAAGGATTATGACAATAGATCAACATCTCGAATACGTGATTGTCCTACATACATTATACAGTATCGCAGTTTATTCCTGCATATAAACATAACAAAAAGCTGAACAAAAGCATGTATCAGTTTTAGAAGAATAAATGCATTCAGCGCGCAGAGCAACATGCCTGTACATTAGATGCGAGCTCTACCCGCAGAGTGCAAATCAGCACAACGACGAATGATTACAGAGATCCACGTGCACCCTGGAGAGCGGTGTGCTAGTGAAACAGGTTTTACTCAGTAAACAGTGACTGCCGTCAAATAATATTTCCTGCGTTACACAGGAACGATGAATGACCCAGCAAGCACCCACAAGGTCAAAAGGTGTTAATGAGGGTTGTGAATCAGATGCTAATTTTACTCCGGCACATTACCTAGCCATACATGAGAAATTTAAATAGGTCTCTCCATAAATTCCATATGTCTTTATAGAAAATATATTTAATAAATAAGTTTCCAAGAATTCAAAGGCAAGAAGATTAGGTCTGGAGATGGTTGATTGGGTTAGTTGAGCAGACACAAATTGGCAAGACACACAGAAGTGAACAATAATTAATTATTATTAAAAGGTGTGCACACTTATCAGATAGATATTTAATCATATATGCCTGTAGTAAAAATATTACTAAAGGGTATAAACATTTGAAATGACTAGGTATGACCTAGACTTGCAGGACTCGGAAACTTTGGCCCGCCAGGAGCCCTATTCCATGTTTAGCACAGAAACGAGACAGTAAGTAAAAGAATCAGTGTGCGCAGCTTTTACTTACTGTCTCTATTTCGCTGCAGCTACTCCAGGGTAGGTGCTTTACTATCACTTGTCGCCAGATTCGGAGGGTTGGCACAGAGTGATACTTGCATGCAGGTATCATCTCCTGGAGACAATAGCACTCCATGGAGCCCAGCATGCCCAAGCTGCACTCAAAGCTGCGGATGAATCGTGGGGGGAGAATGGAAACTATTTGTTCCCAGTCTTTTTCTGCTTGTGGAGAAAGGAAGAAGTGAATCACACAGCCCTCTCCAACGTCGGATAAGATTTGAGTACAGAATTTTTTGGGGGTTTAGTTATGCATGTTAAGAGATTTTCAGAAAGCAGAATCCCTTAACACCAGGTTTCAGAAGTCAGTAATTCTTTGAGAAATACTACCTCTAAGATAAAAGAATGAGCTACCATGGAAGAGCTTGTTCTGCTAACCTGATGCTCGAATTAATGCCTCTTATACAAGGTATACAAGGAACAGGAGCTGTTAATTTACAGTAGGGACTCACTATGGGCTTAATAGCGATTCCCTGCTATCAGGCATCCTTGACAATCATATATAACGTCTCCAGAATTTATCTTATCGTCGACCTTGGAATTAAGCCTCTGGTGTTTTGGAATAATACCACACCACTCATTGACTCATTGAGCCTCTTGTGAAATGTAGTTCCAAAACATCTGGAGAGCTAAGGCTGCTGAACCCCGAGTCTTCTAGCAACACTGGAGTTATACACTATATTGCCAAATGTAATTGCTCACCTGCCTTGACTCGCATATGAACTTAAGTGACATCCCATTCCTAATCCATAGGGTTCAGTATGACGTCGGTTTCACCCATTGCAGCTATAACAGCTTCATCTCTTCTGGGAAGGCTGTCCACAAGGTTTAGGAGTGTGTTTATGGGAATTTTTGATCATTCTTCCAGAAGCGCATTTGTGAGGTTACACACTGATGTTGGACAAGAAGGCCTGGCTCTCCGTCTCCGCTCTAATTCATCCCAAAGGTGTTCTATCGGGTTGAGGTCAGGACTCTGTGCAGACCAGTCAAGTTCATCCACACCAGACTCTGTCATCCACGTCTTTATGGACCTTGCTTTGTGCGCTGGTGCACAGTCATGTTGGAAGAGGAAGGGGCAAGCTCCAAACTGTTCCCACAAAGTTGGGAGCATGGAATTGTCCAAAATGTCTTTGTATGCTGAAGCATTCAGAGTTCCTTTCACTGGAACTAAGGGGCCAAGCCCAGCTCCTGAAAAACAACCCGACACCATAATCCCCCTCCACCAAACTTTACACTTGGCACATTGCAGTCAGACAAGTACCGTTCTTCCGGCAACCACAACACCCAGTCTCATCCATCAGATTGCCAGATGGAGAAGCACGATTTGTCACTCCAGAGAACGCGTCTCCATTGCTCTAGAGTCCAGTGGCGGCGTGCTTTACACCACTGCATCCGACGCTTTGCATTGCACTTGGTGATGTATGGCTTGGATGCAGCTGCTCAGCCATGGAAACCCATTCCATGAAGCTCTCTGCGCACTGTTCTTGAGCTAATATGAAGGCCACATGAAGTTTGGAGGTCTGTAGCGGTTGTCTCTGCAGAAAGTTGGCGACCTCTTCGCACTATGCGCCTCAGCATCCGCTGACCGCACTCTGTTAGTTTACGCGGCGTCTTGGCTGAGTTGCTGTCGTTCCCAAACACTTCCACGTTCTTATCATACAGCTGACAGTTGACTGTGGAATATTTAGGAGCGAGGAAATTTCATGACTGGATTTGTTGCACAGGCGGCATCCTATCACAGTTCCACACTGTAATTCACTGAGCTGCTGAGAGCGACCCATTCTTTCACAAATGTTTGTAAAAACAGTCTGCATGCCTAGGTGTTTGATTGGAACACCTGATTCTGATTATTTGGATGGGTGAGCGAATACGTTTAGCAATATAGTTTATGTATAGACACACAGGGGATAAGTGTTCCTTATCCGAAATGCTTGGTGCCAGAAATGTTTTGGATTTTAAATCTTTTTGATAATTGGAATATTTATATAGAGAGATATATTGAACATGGGCCCTAGGTTTGCACACACAATTCATTTATGTATTCATATAAACACACACAGCACTGAAGGTAATTTACACACAGGGTTTTTCAGAGAGAGGTGAAAATCAGGAGAATGACTGGAGAATGGAAAATTCTACGTCAAAATAGCCGATTAGGAAAGTGAGATAAATTGGGAGAACTTTTCTGATTTGGCTATTTTGACCTAAAATTTTCCATTCTCCAGTCATTCTCCTGCTTTTCACCACTCTCTGAATAATCCTGATAATATTTTTAATCGTCTTGTCCTCGTCACATGAGGTCAGGGGATGAATTTTCATCTTGTGAGTTATGTCAAGACTCAAAACGTTTATGGATTATGGAGCATTTCAGAATTTGAATTTTTGAATAACAGATACTTGACCTGTGTATATGTATATTTCCATATTAAAACATAGGTACATGGCTATTGTTCCCAAACAGGTATTATAAACATAGGAGAATCAAGAACTGAAATGCAAACTGAAGGCCAAATTAATTGAAAAAATAATGTCCCATGAAGTGCAATTCCCTTTTATTTATCTATAAAGTATTTTACCAGGAAGGATACATTGAGATTTCTCTCGTTTTTAAGTATGTCCTGAATTCAAGAACATTGAATTGTTACAGTTCTTCTAGAATACAAAGTAATAAAATGCCAGTTTTCTACAGTTTCATGTTTGGTGTATAAATTCATATATATATTATATTAAATATCATTCCATACACAGTTTTATGTTCAGAACCATTTCTGAATATACTCAAAACGTAATGGAGATAAAAGGCAAAGTATCCAAACCTAGACCTGCTGGGTCGCAAATTATTCTTGCTGGAGGCGAATTATTAAAATTATAATAGCAGCATTTCTGACCCAAGTTGAAATGCATAAGACAAGACACCTATGCATCTTCAAAGCAGCCAGCGCGTTTCACAGGAAACTCCATTGAAAAAAACCTGGCTGACATTCTGTCACACGCAACCTCTGTGCTCAAATGTAGCCGCTTCTGAGGCTTTAAAAAACACTGAGGAAATAATACTAAAAAGGAAATCGATGAAAACCAAAAGTTTCAAAGGAGCATTTCTACAACACAGTACAAAAACTTCCCAACGTACGCTATGTGCGCCCCATGAAGAAATGTGATTGTTCATGGGGTACTTTGATTTCTTTAATACTTTCAGCGGGGAACAGATACTAATCTAACAGATGGTTACCTTTTGTCTCGTGGTGCATGAGAATACTTGGATCACATTTCATGCCAATATTTCTCTTTGCGTAGCTCACTTCACCTAAATTCACTCATTAATACCGGCATATGTACCAGCTGGATGGAGTAGAGGTTACATCACTGCTCTATAAGCATGGAGACGCAGGTTCAAATCCCGGCCGGAGCACCTCTCTAGTAAGTGTTCTTACAAGACACCTAATGGTACATACTTGGCTACCACACAATATCAGCTGTGGAGTCCAGTGATAACGTCTCTGCTCTTCAACTGTGGAGAAGCAAAAATCCCTTCCAGCACATCCCTCCAATACAACTGTGGAGAAGCAAGTCTCCACTTTACGAGAAACGGGTTCAATCTAACCAACAGGTCGCTGATCATGGAAAGACGACCCGAACCCATTCAGAAGACACCACCAGCGAGTGTCCTTGGGCAAGACACCTAACGATATGGATGCCCCTACCTCACAAAACACTTGTACGTCTCATAGATTGTAAGTTCCCTTGGGAACAGGGACCCCCTGAATCAGGATTGTATCATCCACGTGTGATATTCCAGTGTATCAACCCCTTGTACACTGAACTTGTAAGGCGCTGTGGAATATGTGGCGCTATATAAATAAAGGATAATAATAATGGCTTGGTCAAAACTTCGGTTTCTTAAAGAGATTTGAATGAGGCAACTAGGGTACATGCTAAAGGTCATATGTTAATTATTACATTAATTGGGGGTGTCTGGTACCCTAAATATCTGCAAAGACCTATTGCTATGCATGGACCTTCCTATTTACTTGGACCATACATCAGTTTTAGGGTTACAATCCGAGCAGCCGAGGATCCGCTCATTTTCTAATCATGGTGACTGTATATAGTAATGAATCTATCACCTCCTTCAAGCTAACAGCAGCGTCAGCATTAGTGTTAGCTTAAAGGAGGTCATAGCGCTGCGCCCAGATTGCCTTTGCATCGCTAACTGGTTAAAAAACCCGTTAGTTAGCGATTCGTAGTGAGAATTTACTGTACGTTGCGCTCCCTATACCTAACATGGGGAGCGCAAAGTGCAAGCACAGAGTAACTAGCGTTAGGATCACTTGGTGAATGAAAAAGTTACCGCCAGCTCCGAGGTGTAGGTAACGGATTCCACTGCTGCAGAATCCATTACCTGCAGCTCAAAAAAAAAAAATCAGATACTCACCTCCGATCCGATTCGCTGCTTCTGGCCGCTTGGAGCAGAGGGAGACTGCGGGGAAGAAAGTCTCCCTCCGCGATCACTCTGCTGTCCAGCTGGATCTCGCGAGGGGTGAGATCCTGCTGGTCATGTGACCCGGCAGCACGATTCTCAATGGAGTCCTATGGACGCCATGGAATGGAGGCTGGGAGAGCGCTGTAGCGTTGCCCCCAGAATCCGCGAGCTTAGTGATCATTAAGTGGCAGACTGCCGGACTTGGCGCCTGCCTCGCAATCTGTTGGGGAAACCGGGACACTAAGGGGAAATAAGCAAACACAAATTTTTCCCCTTTGCATCCTGGTTTTAGCGAGGGCAAGCAACATGATAGTGCCCTAAGAAGTGGTATTATAGGTATCCGTTCGCCTAGGTGGAACCTGTTAAAAATCCCCAACTACTTCTCCCCATTGCATGCAAAAAAACAAATAGAGGGGGGGTTAATGGAGACATCCTTAGTGACCTGCCCTGAGTGCCCCCCATATCACTCACCCATGTCAGGCAGCTGGTGTGTTGATAAATTTCAGAAGCCCACTCATCTCTCCTATACTTTTTATATGGGCTAGAAGGGGTAATTAGTTAAAAAAAAGGGAACTTGCTCAATGATCCATCCTTTTCTTGCCAATGTGTGGCTGGTTTAAAAAAATTATTGAATTGGGAAGGCGATGGTGATGAATCCCTTTTTCTCTTCATCCTTACATTATTTACCCCACACCAGCTGCACATAGGGAAAGAAAAAGAAAAAAAAGATTTTATGGGGGCAGAATACCCCAATACACCCCCCTAGCCACCCCACAGATAAAAAAAATATCCCACATCCCCCAGCTGTCAAAAAATCTTATAATTATCCATTTGCTTACTGTGTAAGCTGGTTTGTTTTGTAGATTCCCCTGCATAAAGTGCTGATTCGCAGCTGTCATTTGCTTGGGCTGGATCCAGACAGTCACTTTGGAACCCAGGAATGCAAAGTATTACAACCCCCACCCCCCAACCCCAGTGGAAGCTGTTCATGCCTACAATCTAATTTCAGCAAACTACAATGCTCATCATTCACCCCTACTCCCTACACAGGCATTCAATCCATAACTCTGTTAACCATTGCTCCTCACTGCAGGTTGACCCATCATGCTATGAAAATCAGATTGCAAAAAAAGTCACATAGAAACAAAAACATTAAGTATTCTGTTGTTTTTTTTAATATCCACTTCTAAATGGCAGTGAAAAGAAGTCCATGATGCCCTTACAGATCAGCACCAAGGATGTGTGGAACTCACCACTGTCACCCCTGTGCTAAGTGCTCCCAAACCAATCTAGCCTCCTACTGACAAGTAATAGCACACTGTTGGATGCTGAGATGCTGTAGTAGATTACCTGACAGCACACAGTGGGGCTCTTACAATGGGTTTTAGCAGAGAGATGTGGATATTATGCAGTGATCACCTCCCAAAAATCCTAGCATCATCCAGTGAAGGCAGGCTGACTCTGCAGCACCAACTGTATGCATGACCATCAATGAAAAAGATTACCTTTGCAAACTCTATGTGGTCATGCATTTCATGCTATGGGTTAATATAAGCTGTATTTATTTCCTTATATCATGAGCAGCTGTGTGTCACTTGTAGAGCACTGAGGATATGTTGAGTTTAGATACTAGATTTTTTTTAAATATCTTCATGGATTGATCATTCAAAGTGGGTAGATACATTGTTGTGATATTGATATCATGATAGACACACAGATAGATATATGATATAGGCAGATGGACAGACAGCTAGAGAGAGAGAGAGAGAGATACTGTTGATATTTACTACAGTGCAATCATCATGTGTCATGCAATAGGAAGATACTTTCATGTCAGATTCATATCCCAGGTCAAGGACAGAGTGACTGGCATGCCATCAATGAAACCAGCTGTGGTTGGAGATAGTGTAAATGCTGCAGAACCTCTTGGGATGTGAGCAACCAGCCACTAAAACGAATCTAGTATCAAGTCACCCAAGTCATATATTTCCAGGAGGTCTGGGCAGAGCATCCCTGGTCAGTGAGTCCTGCAAGTTGCCATGGATAGAAAGAAGCAGGGGGTTCCTCCTGCATGTCTGCATATGCAGAAAGGGTATGAATTGCTGCTGAATGCTGTATAACTATACTGTAAATGCTTATGGGTCTCAATGCAGCCCCAAAAAAAATAACCTGCCATTCTGGATCAGAGATGCCCAGAAGATGCCAGTGCATACCTTTCAAAGAAGAGCCGGATCATAAAGATGCAGAATGCCAGGGGGATGGCCAGGTACAGATCCTCAGCCTGGGGGAAAGTAGCCTCCTCTGTGTTCTTCAGATCAGCCCAGGTTACATTGTGTGGCAACCAAAATCTCTCATTCCAAAACCAAACTAGAATACCTGCCATCTTGAGCCCTTGCACTCAGTTTCCCCTCACTGGATGTTTATAAATATGAGAATTCCCTCTCTGTGTTTGCCAGGTTCAGTGCTGCTTGCTGCTGCTGGTGATTTGCCTGGGGGACAATGATGCTCTCAGGCTGATTTCGAGGTGTCTTGGGGGTGGACCAGTTTCTAATCAGTTTAAGCGCTGCCTCTTCTTTTTATTCTCCTTTCTCATCCCCTTCTCATCATTATAAAGGGGGTGGTGTCTGCACACAGGAGCATCTGCAGCTGAAAAGCCTCTATTCACATGTAAGCATGCATTTTATTGGACAGTGTGCACAGCACTATCTGGAGACAGGGAACCTGCTCTACATGGGGCAGTATCTCATTAATGTATCCCTGGTATAATGTAATGAATGAATGCTGGCTACACATTGTCTAGATAGATATATGTTTGCTGCACAGCATCTGATTGCATGCTTGCTACAAAGTATCCAGTACTTCTCTAAAGCATAACATATAGAATGTAAGCTATTCGAGACACACACACACACACACACACTCTCTCTCTATATGCTTGCTCTGTAATGTATAGGGGATATGCTTGCAGCACTGTGTCTTGAATGCTTGCTTGCTACACTGTCTTCAATGAATGCTTCATGCACAGCATGTGGGTTACATACTTGCTGCACAATATTTAGAGTATACATTGTATTTACAGCAAACAGGCTTCCCAGTATATAATGCTTACTGCACAATATCCAGAATGGGACTTGAAAATCTGCTTACTGCTGTGCCTTGAAAATTTCCATGCTTTACACAGAGCATCTACATATATATAATACATGCTCCTGCACTGGAGTCTGGAACAGTGTCCAGGACTCGGTATGCTTGATGCTATGTGTATTAAATGCATGCCTACTGTACAGTGACCCAGAGACATACTTAAAATATATACACAATATTGCTTTTGGCACCTGATTTTTGCCCCCCCCCTCATTTAAAGTCTCCAAATCAATTTCATGCAGATACACACTCATGCAGACACATACAGATATATACTACAGTACACATTCATACAAGTGCACACTGACTGCCACTTTGCATACATGTTGGCAATGATTGCCTTTCCATCTTACTGCAGCTGCACAATAGGATTCTGCTTTTCAGTCCTCCAGACCCCATACCCTGTCCCGCCTCTCCCCCTACAATCCATCCTGAACGCCTCCGCCAGGCTAATTCACCTCACCCGCCGCTCTGTCTCTGCCGCTCCCCTCTGCGAGTCCCTTCACTGCCTCCCCATCCACTGCAGAATTAAGTTCAAAATCCTTATCCTTACCTACAAAACCCTCACTAACTCAGCTCCCCACTACCTGTCCTCACTAATCACCAAATACACCCCAGCCCGCTCCCTAAGGTCAAACAGTGACCTGCGCCTAGCTTCTCCCCGCATCACCTCTTCCCACGATAGACTGCAGGATTTCTCACGCGCAGCCCCCACTCTCTGGAACGCTCTCCCTCGTACTGTCAGACTTTCCCCTAACTTCTCTTCCTTCAAACGCTCCCTTAAAACGTTCCTATTTAGGGAAGCCTACCACCCAACTCACTGACGCAACCATCAATCACTCTCACCTTACAGTCCTCTCCTCCTGTTTCCAACCCCAACCCTCCTAGATTGTGAGTTCCTACGGGAATAGGGCCCTCATCTCCTCCTGTACTGTTTGTCAAATGTTGTTCAATGTATTGTAACTCTGTCTATACTGTGTTTATTGTACAGCGCTGCGGAATATGCTGGCGCTTTATAAATAAAGAATAATAATAATAATAATAATAATACCCCACCCATTCAAGACCTCTTATACTCCATATCAGACCCTTTCGCCCCCACCCCAAATTAGTCCGCTTTCAGATCTCAAATCAGACCGCTTAAAACCCTCTGAAATCCAAAGAAGTCCCCATAGAAATGTCACATCCCAAATCAGTGCCCTTTCACCAACCATCCCAGTCACCATTCCAATTAAAAAAACAGTCCTTTAAAGCCTCTTATAACCTTCAGTCCTTAAGTCAGTCCCCTAAAAACCAATGTTTTGTCTCAAATAAACTTAATGAACAGAAAAGCCCCAAGCACACAACCAAATATAAAGTACTTCTTTGAAGTCAGATATTTCCATGGGACCCCTCCCGGTGCACATACGTCATTGCGCCAGTGCGTGATGATGTCATTTTCAGGTGCCACCCAGCAGAACCGGGTGAATTCCTGAAGGGGAGGGTTTTCCCCTCTGTCTCCTCATCTAGAGGGGCTACACACTCAAAAGAGGCATTGCTGGAAAGGCCATAGTCTGGTCTTTTTAAATGATGCCCATCATGACGGTATAGACCCCACCCACCAAAAAAGATAAATATTAAACACCTACACATCACACACCACACAAGGGGTCTCTAAAGCCAGTTTTAAAAAACAAAACTGACTAAAGACCCCCAAACCCCCCTATTTAATAAATAACCCCCCTTTAACATGTTATTAATAATTTTTGTATCAACATGTTACCACAATAGTTCTGGTCATAAAGTTTAGATTAAAAAAAGAAATGTTTTTTTTCTAGTTTTGGTGAAAATTGCATATATTCTCAGAAAAATGCATTAACAAGTTTCCATTTCAATTGTTTTTAACAAGAATGCCCCATAGAATATATAACCACAAAGGTTTGAATGATAAAATGGGAAAAAAATATTTTACACGCTGTAAGTGACATTTTTTGACATGTTTTGTTACGAGACCTACATATACACATAATAATGATATATTTTGAAGCTACGGAGAATGCTGAAAAAAGGATATATAATTTTCCTGGGTCCTATAATAAAACATGACTTCAAATTGCGTTTTATGAGCTCAAAATGGTAAAAATTAGCTTAGCACACAGAGGTGAAATGGCTCAGCAGTGAAAAGGTTAAAGTTGGGTAGGAACGCAAATTGCGCAGAAAAGCTTCAGGGACTTCCGGGTTAGGAGTCTCTGAGCCGACGAGGAGACGAGGGATAAAAAGTGAGTAAAATCAACCAAAAAATAAATAAATAGTAATAATTGAGCAGAGCCTGTCTTGCAGCTTCTGCCCAATTATTTAAGGGCAAGAAAAAAATAGAGTATCCCTTTAATATTAATATTTTAAATAACATTATAGAAGGGTTGTATGGAGTTTAAGACTTAGTTCCCTTGAAAAATGGAATTAAACAAAATTAATAAAATAAATAGGAAAATGTATATACCCCCGCAGGCCACAAATTGCAGAAGAAGAAGAGCATTAAGGCAATTTAAATGGAAAACTTTACAGTTCTTAACATGCCTGACATAAAATGGTATAACAGCATAAGATACGACTTAAGATCTTTCGGGGGGAAAAAAAAGAATCTTAAACTGTGATTTTCTTACATAATAAAATAACATTTGCGTTGCCGAAATATAGAGGTAACATCGCTGCTCTGCGTGGAGAGAGCCTGTGGAGTCATGGGTTCGATCCCAGTAAGAGCACCTCTCCAGTAAGTGTCCTTGGGCAAGACACCTAACGGTACATACTCGCCACCCAGGACATACTTGAAAACGAGAGAAATCTCAATGTATCCTTCCTGGTAAAATCCTTTCACAAAAAAAATAAATAACTAAAAAAAACACACAAAACAAAAGACACTAAATTAGTCAAGACCAAGTTCATTATTTTTTTTTTCCAATCTGACTAATTTAAATAGGGTCTCTATTAAATAATTAGCCGTGCCTTGCTTCCTACAAGCCGTTTGATGAATAGATCTTTCGTCCGGGATCACTTTGTAATACCTTCCTTTATCCTATTATTTAAATCACCAAGAAATAACTGCATTATGTCCTTGTCATTTATATCAATTTAAAATAATCCATAGGTACTGTCATCCAATTTTTTCTCTCCCCCCCCCCCCTCCCTCTCTTCCTCTTTTCATTTACATCCAGTATTTTTCTGGCATGCAAATAAAATCCGGCATGATTGGAAACGCGTACAAATTATTTTTTCTTACAATGCACAGGACATCAATCTTTGCGTCGCATCCACTCGGACTTTCTCGAGGGTCTCGTTGCGTGCAATATGATAAATTTATGCTGGAGAAAATTGACTCACAGCGAGATAGGCCATTTAAGCAAACATTGACCTTGCCTTCATCCTCTGAGTGTGCATTATGAGGAATAATAAGAATATTACATTGACCCTTTAGGTGCCAGGGGACTGCATAAGAATCTAATGTCTGCAATGCTTTTGCCGTCCCTGGTGGCAATGAAAAGGTTAATTGCATTGTGGTCAAAAAGGACACTGGGAATAGGTTTTATCCGTAGAGTACACAGTTTAGTTCTTACAAGCCATCTGGAAAGAATATTCCCAGAGGTAGCTTTGATTGGGCCATTCGCACATCTCTCCCGCTGATAGTTGTAAATTGCTAGCGCTCTCTGCGGTCCTGCAGATTAATGTCGGACGCCCTTACAGTGAAACCTTCCAGCATGGCGTGCTAGGATATGATGAATGTCACCCACACATCACACAGCAATGGGTACAGGGAAGTTAAGATATATACATGCCATGCTAGCTCACCTAAAAAAAAAAAAAGACAAAACACATCAAAACACATATAAGTACAGTATATGGGCGTATTCTTGCATTGGGTAACTAGTGGCACCATTTAATTCGGCCAGACTTTTTTTCATCCAATTTTCAGCCATTTTTCGGTCTAGGAGATTAAAATGCATTTCGGTTTCTGATAAAAATTTGGACTGCACGTCGGCTCTCGTGGCTATACTTTTCAGTGGAAATATGTCATGGATCCCCTTGGGTCTATGATGCTGGTCCCTGTACTATCTACCCCTCCAACCCTTGAATGGTCGGTAGTGCTAACAATCTTCAGGGAACAGATTGGTAAGTGCCCAGCAAGGGTTAACAGATACTAGAATGTGAGGATATACTTGGTCAAGATAACAGGGATCTTAGCACCAGAAGAGATGGTCAGCCGTATGCCAGAGCGATACACAGAGCAGGAATAGCCGGGTCAGTACACAGAGCATGGTTTTTCAGGAATAGCTGGGTCGGTACACAAAGCAGGGTTGTCAGGAATAGCCAGGTCAGTAAACAGAGTAGGGTTGCCAGGAATACAGTTGTGTTCAAAATTATTCAACCCCCACTGAAATTGAGTGTTTTGGCCAGTTTGACACTGATTTTGATCATTGAGTCATCTTGCTTACAATTAAATCAAAGAGGCACGTGTAGGTCAGACAAATATAACATAACATTTATAATGAAATAACCACAAATGTCTTTTTCTGTGCTCACATCATTATCAGTTTTATTCAACCCCCAAGTGACATTCAATCTTAGTACTTAGTACAACATCCTTTTTTACAGTTATAACAGCTTTTAAACGTGAAGCATAGCTTGACACAAGTGTCTTGCAGCGATCTACGGGTATCTTCGCCCATTCGTCATGGCCAAAAGCCTCCAGTTCAGTCACATTCTTAGGCTTGCGCACTGCAACTGCTTTCTTTAAGTCCCACCAGAGGTTCTCAATCGGATTTAAGTCAGGTGACTGCGATGGCCACTCCAAAATGTTCCAGCCTTTAATCTGCAACCATGCTCTAGTGGACTTGGAGGTATGCTTGGGATCATTGTCCTGTTGAAAGGTCCAACGTCTCCCAAGCCTCAGGTTTGTGACGGACTGCATCACATTGTCATCCAATATCTCCTGGTACTGAAGAGAATTCATGGTACCTTGCACACGCTGAAGCTTCCCTGTACCTGCAGAAGCAAAACCGCCCCAAAGCATGATTGACCCCCCGCCATGCTTCACAGTAGGCAAGGTGTTCTTTTCTTCATAGGCCTTGTTCTTCCTCCTCCAAACATAGCGTTGATCCATGGCCCAAACAGTTCTAATTTTGTTTCATCAGTCCACAGAACACTATCCCAAAACTTCTGTGGTTTGTCCATATGACTTTTGGCATACTGCAGTCGACTCTTCTTATTCTTTGGAGACAGCAAGGGGGTGCGCCTGGGAGTTCTGGCATGGAGGCCTTCATTACGCAGTGTGCGCCGTATTGTCTGAGCTGAAACTTCAGTACCCACATCTGACAAATCTTTTCTCAGTTCCTCAGTAGTCACACGGGGACTTTTCTCCACTCTACGCTTCAGGTAGCGCACAGCAGTCGAAGTCAGCATCTTCTTTCTGCCACGACCAGGTAGCGTTTCAACAGTGCCCTTTGCCTTGAATTTGTGAATGATGCTTCCTATGGTCTCTCTTGGTAGGTTTAACATCTTTGCAATCTTCTTATAGCCATTGCCCTTCCTGTGAAGAGTAATCACCTCTTCTCTTGTCTTCCTGGACCATTCTCTTGACTTCACCATGTTTGTAACCACACCAGTAAATGTCTAGAAGGAGCTGAGTATCACAGTCATTTTAAAGCTGCCTAATTGGTGCTTATTATGCTTTATTGCTGCTCCGTGACATCCACAAGTGTTTTCAATACCTGATTGAAAACACTTGAATGAACCTCTGTTCTCCAGAGTGGTAGTCTTTAAGGGGTCGAATAATTTTGTCAATGAAGAATTCACAAAAGAAACATTTACTACTGTATTACAAAACCAATTGATGTCATTTTAGTTGCATATGGTTCTTTAAAAAGTCCTTGTAGGATTTCATTCTGAATACAATTACAAATGTTCACTAAATTCCCTAAAACCCTTTACAGCATTGGGGGTTGAATAATTTTGAACACAACTGTAGCTGGGTCGGTACACAGAGCAGGGTTGCCAGGAATAGCTGGGTCTGTACACAGAGCAGGGATGTCAGGAATAGCTGGGTCGGTACACAGAGCAGGGTTTCAGGAATAGCTGGGTCAGTACACAGAGCAGGGTTGCCAGGAATAGCTGGGTCGGTACACAGAGCAGGGTTTCAGGAATAGCTGGGTCAGTACACAGAGCAGGGTTTCAGGAATAGCTGGGTCAGTACACAGAGCAGGGTTTCAGGAATAGCTGGGTCAGTACACAGAGTAGGGTTGCCAGGAATAGCTGGGTCGGTACACAGAGCAGGGTTGCCAGGAATAGCTGGGTCGGTACACAGAGTAGGGTTGCCAGGAATAGCTGGGTCGGTACACAGAGTAGGGTTGCCAGGAATAGCTGGGTCGGTACACAGAGCAGGGTTGTCAGGAATAGCTGGGTCGGTACACAGAGAAGGGTTGTCAGGAATAGCCGGGTCGGTACACAAAGTGGGTTCATTATGAATAGCCAGAGTCATACACAGAAACCAAATACGCAGAAAGCACTGAGGGATATTGAACCACATCAGTGCAATGAGTCTGCCTGCACAGACTTACTTTAAACTTGGCTGTGCCTCATCATCAGGCCACACCCCACCCCTTGGCCACCCACGTGACTGCCGCAGGCATACATACCACTCGGCAGCCAGCCAGCGAGCAGCGAGGATGGCTCTGCCGGGTCAGATTCGACGCAGGATGTGACAAAATATCGATTTTATTCAGATTTATCGGTATGCCAATTTCTGAAAGAATTTCAAATCTTAAAAGATGCTGATAAATGGATTTACAGGCAGGGAAAGCGAGTGAATTAGGCTGAAACCTTTTTTTAAATGTTGGATATATCTAAAAGTCATGTTTAAAAGGCACAAATCTGTATGATGCTGGACAAAAATAAGCTTTTTCAGCTGTTTTACTGACCAGCGCTTTTTTCATACCAGCGGTATTTTTCGAATATTGGCTCTGGCTGTAGTTTTTCTACTCAATCAGATGATATTTCGAAAAACATATTGGCCGTAAGCAGCCTATATATTTTTTTCCCAAAGAAAACGTCCGATTTCATCAAAATCGAGCCTTAGGCTTGCATCTAGGGAAGCAGTTTGGAAGGGGTGGCACTATTGTTTTTTAAGCTTACTGAATGAAGGACTGCTGTGATCTTTGTGCAGCCAGCAGTCTGGCGTGTCATACTGTAAGTAAAATACACTTTTACCTGATCACAGAATATGTCATGGTTGCAGAGTGATGCATGCATTTAATATTTTTATATTTATTTGTGTCTGAGGAATAGCACACACTCAGGGTTCTTTACGTTGTTACATTGTATGCCTGTACCAGATCATTAGACAAGACAATGCACATTTTAAATGGTCACACACATGCATAGAGCATCACTATGGTAATTGTGTCAGTGTGTGTTTGTATGTTTGTGTGTAGGGGGTATCAGTATGTGGGTGGATGTCAAGGTTTATGCCTCTGTCAGTGTCTATCAGGTCTATTCAAAGAAAGGTGAAACTCAGGAGAATGACTGGAGAAGTGAAAATTCTAGGTCAAAATAGCCAAACCAGAAAAATTCTCCATTTATCTCACTTTCCAAATCAGCTATTTGGTCTAGATTATTCACGTCTCCTGACAGCTCTCCTGGTTTTCACCTTTCTCTGAATAACCCTGAATGTATCTGTCAGTGTAGTTGTAATTTTCTGTATGTTTATGTCTTTCAGTGCCTTTCAGTCTTTGTCAGTTTGTGGGTGCAGGGGTGTGGGAATTGTATCGCCCGACGCCCGGGACATGAAGATCCGGGCGCCGGGCAAGTAGGTTTTTTTTGAGATGCAGTCCGGCAGGCTAGAAGCCCGCCGGACTGCAGACTAATTCCAGGGACGCCCCCAATACCGGAAGCTAGCATTGAGTTGGCTTGCCGGCATCTGAGGGGCTGGGGCGGCTGTCCCAATGCTCTAACGGCATTCGGACAAGCCCCAGCAGCTTACCGCGTTTCGTACCTTCTAACGAGTGCTGCGGGCAAAATCTTCCAGCGGTCGCTCATTGGGAAGCCCTCAGGCACGATCTCGCGAGATCTGGGAGTTCATGCTGGGAGAAATCTCGCGAGTTCGCGGCTGGGGGCTTAGCAATGAGAGGCCGCTGAGAGACTTTGCCTGCGGCACTCGGTAGAAGGTATGAAATGCGGTAAACTGCAGGGGCCTGTCTGAATGCCGATAGAGCATTCGGATAGCACCCCATGTCTAGTCTGAAACATGCCTGTGTGTATATATACACACGCACGGCTGCCCTCAGTATATGTGTATACTGTATATATATATATATATATATACACACACACTGCAGCCCTGTGTCTGTGTATTTACATACATACAAATTGCAGCCCTGTGTGTATACATACACATTGTATGCATACACACAGGGCTGCAATGTGTATGTATGTAAATACACACACACACAGGGCTGCAATGTATATATATAATATATATATATATATATATATATATATATATACACACACACACACACACATTGCAGCCCCCCGTTTTGTGTGTGTATATATACATACATTGCAGCCCTCAGTGTGTATAATTATATATACCGATTGGACATCTTTTCTGAGACTTTCCGTGATCTAGTAATTACTTTTCACTTTTCGTTTCTTTCCCTGTCTCATGATCAGTTTTGAAATATTGTTGCACACCCATCGTTAGCTGCCCAAGAATTTTTTTTTATAAAATAAAAATAATATATATAATTATACACACTGAGGGCTGCAATGTATGTATATACACAGTGAGGGCTGCAATGTGTGTGTATGTAATTACACACACACGCAGGGTTGCAGTGTGTGTGTATACATACTGAGTTTTGAAGTGTGTGTGTATATACACACGCACAGCTGCAATGTGTTTGTATATACAGAGTTCTGAAATTTGTGTGTATATATGTGTATATAATATATATATACACACACACTTCAAAACTCAGTATGTATACACACACACACACTGCAACCCTCAGTGTGTATGTAGGCATTTACATACATTACACATTGCAGCCATGTGTGTATACATACAATGTGTATGTATACACACGGTACATACATGTGTATATATGTAAATACACACACACAGGGCTGCAATGTGTGTGTGTGTATATATATATAATATATATATATATACACACACACACACATATATATATATATATATATACACATATACATACATACGTATACATATACATAGATACACACAACAAAATAGTGTTTAAATAAAGGTCTTTATTCATCACATGTATCTGACGCTGCCTCCCTAGGCTGTTATGAATAAAGACCTCTATTTAAACACTATTTTGTTGAAATTATCAGGACAAGTAGATCGGACTACTACTTAGTCCGTTGGACAAGTAGATTTTTTTTAAATTTCCACACCCCTGGGGTGTCTTTATCATTGTCTATGCAAGACGAGACAGAGGAGATATGATAGAAACATTTAAATACGTAAAGGGAATCCACAAGGTAGAGGAAGGGAGTATATTTAAAAGGAAACAAAATAGCAAAACAAGAGGACATAGTCTTAGATTAGAGGGGCAAAGGTTTAAAAGCAACATCAGGAAGCATTAGTTTACTGAGAGGGTGGTGGATACATGGAACAGTCTTCCAGTTGAAGTGGTAGAGGCCAAAACAGTAATTGAATTTAAGCAAGCATGGGATTGGCATAAGGCTATCCTAAACAAAAGATAAATGCAGGTAAAGTATCCATGTAATTGGGCAGACTAGATGGGCCGAAAGGTTCTTATCTTTTTTTTTTTTTATTTCAATTTTTTTTATTTTGCAGTAAACCAAGGGCCACAGACTGACGGTCTGATGGCCTCGCAGGGCCAAATAAGATATTCACAAAGAAAACCACAGAAAACATAAGGGGGTGTTCTCATAGGAAGCAACAGGAAACCGAAAATTTAGGGGAGGGGGGGTACAAACAAGGGGGGTGCAGAAACTCGTCAGAAGGGTAGATCCAGCAAAAACAAAAGAGAGCGATAGTGTTCGCCGAGGGGGCACCAGGGAAGAAGAGGGAAAAAAAAAAAAAAAAAAAGAAGAGGGGGGAGGAAGTGGTAGTGCGGGACTGCCAAACATATCATGGCATTCCTGGCTCACCCCGGTAACCTAAAGGGAACCGAGGGCCATGGAAGAGACCACGTGGCCGGGAGACCTGGGGCCAAAAGGGCAGACAGAGCCTAGGTAGCCACCCTAGTGGCTCGCCCAGGCTACCTCCCAATGTCCCACACACACAAAAAAAAAAAAAAAAGGGGGAGGGGGGGATAGGTGAGTCCCAGTGCTCCAACAGACGAGCAACCTGGAGCCCAAAAAGCCAGCAAGTAGGACCATAAGATCTTACCGGAGAACTTAAAAAGGGGGAAAAAAAAATAAAAAAAATTAAAAGGGTAGGAACACAGAACAAGCATGCACAAAAATCACATCTAGTCCCGAAAATCAAAACATGTCCTCAGGTTGCAACAAAATACAGCAAAAGACCTCAGAACAACAATGGTATCCCAGAATAGGGGGTGGGGGGGAGATCTCATACATAAGTTTGCCGAAAAAATAGAAAATCCTCCGCAAAAGAAAAAATAAGTAAAATTTAAATTAGGGGTGGTCTCGGAAAAAACTCTGCTTGTGAGGGGGTGAATGACAGTGGGGGTGAAAAAACACAGCAATGGGGACTGAAAGTGTCTCATCAAATAGCAGAGGGGGTGTCTTCATGGAGGGGATCATTTCTCAGAGAACAGATGAATAAACCTATCAGGGCACAAAAAGGTAACTGGGCAAGGAGGGTCAGAGGACTCCACCTAAAAGATGAAGTCTCTTCACCCCGAGTCCAGCGCAGCCACAGCTGATGAGCCTCCTCCATTCCCGCCCGGCGGCGAATCAGCAGGCATGAGGGGCAAATGAGTGTTCAGAAAAGTTCGGGCCTCCTCAGGTGTATGTACATGGGACGTACGATCAGCGTGCAATATCACCAGGGAGCCCGATGGCCCCCACCGATAACGGATACCCCGTTCTCTCATGATAGCCGTCTCCGCACGGAAACGTCGCCGTGCCATCAGCGTGAGAAACGGCAGGTCCCAATAAATGGAAATCCGCATATCCTCACACGTCACCAACGGTGCATTCCCAGCCTCCTGAAGGATCCTTGTGTGAGTGGAGACGTCCCGGACCGTGATAATAACATCTCGGGGGGCTGCAGCGGGAGCTGCAGCTGCCTTACGGATCCTAAAGGCAGAAGTAAGTGGAGCCAGACCGTCTTGGGACAGGTGCAGTAACTTCACCACTACTCTGGTTACACAGGTCAGAAGGCTCTCATCTTTAACGGTCTCGGGGATCCCCCGCAGACGGAGATTACGACGTCTGTGCCGGGCTTCCATAGACATCACCGCCGAAGTCAAGGACAGCACCTGTGACTGTAGCTCTTCCATTGTCGTCGAGTGCTCCCGGTGCCCCTCCTCTAAGACGTCCAGGCGTTTTCCCAAGGTTGCCGAACTCGTAGAGATCGCCGAGATATCAGCCCGCACCTGGGCGAGATCGGAGTGCCATAGTGCCCCAAGGTCCACGTACAACTGACGGAGGTCTTCCTTCGTGGAGAGCTGCGCAATTGAGGTCGGAGTGGCTTCCGAGCACATCGGCTGCGGGGTCGGTGAATCCGGGCGCTCCACATTCTGAGCAGCAGGGCGGGTTTGGGATGGGATGCCTAGCGACACTCTGATGTCTGGGAGCCCCGGGGTGGCAGGTTGCTCCGTTGTTTTGCCGCGTTTGCCCATGGTAATGTGCAGGGACAGCCACGAGGTAGGCCGCAATCAAAGATGGCCGCCGGCCGGGAAACAAAGTTTCCTCCGAAAGTCGTCTTGGGGGGGTCGGAAACAGCGCTTGGGCAGCAGGAAACTTAGCTAAACAACTCCGGAGCCAGACCAGGTCGCGGGCAGAGAGCCGAGTCTGCAAACTACCGGGTTATAATAAAATCGGCACGGGAGCTCCGCTACCACACGTCCTCTCAGTCCGGCTTCCGGGCACGCCCCCGAAAGGTTCTTATCTGCCGACATTTTTCTATGTTTCTATGTTTCTATGTGTCTGTCAATGTATTTCTCAGTATCAGTGTCTTCGTCATTGTCTGTGCATATCGGTTTTTGAAATCAAACTGACAGAATAATAGCCATACAGGGCCAGCAGGAAACAATAACGAAAGAACTGGTTTAGAAAAAAAAAATTCTTGGGCAGCTAACGATGGGTGTGCAACAATATTTCAAAACTGATCATGAGACAGGGAAAGAAACGAAAAGCGAAAAGTAATCCACTAGATCACGGAAAGTCTCAGAAAAGATGTCCAATCGGTAGTAATAAGAGGCATAAAAAAGACCAGTACAGTCGTCAATAAAAATTAACAGCATGGGGGGGGGAACGAATTCAACCTGGTTGCACCTCCGGATAGTCCAGTGGGAGACCAGCCGCTTTAGGCTAGGGTCAGACTAACGCATTTTTCGCGTTGTCCGTGAAAAAGTGCGTTCGAACGAATGGACACATTTTTTCACGGAATACGCGATAGCGGTCATACGATGCGCATTTTCGTCTGTGATTTTGTACGGATCATCAATAAAACACGTTTTGTGTCTGGACGTTATGTTAGCCGGACATTAGCAGCGTCTGACGTTTCCTAATCACGCACACACGCCGCTATGCGGACGCAGCGCACGCTGTACGTCAGTAGTAGCGGTTTGACGTTCTATAAAAAATGCGTTTGTTTGCCACTTGCGTTGCGCGGACGAACTTTCGTGCGGCCGTTCTTCGTATGTTACACGGCATTGGACGTCATTTGCTGCTAGCACGGCCGTGATTTCGTGCGGTTAAACGCACGTTAAAAATGCTTTCGTCTGACCTTAGCCTTAAGGTCAGACCAAGCAGCCGCCGGGTCCGTGAGCGTGTGGGGAATATTAGCGAATGTTACAACAAGGGAGCCGGCCAGGCCCCATCTATAACGAATTCCCTTCCGACGAAGGGCAGCGGTCACCTCCCGGAAACGCCGACGAGCCATCAAAGTTAAAAATGGAAGATCATGGTAAAGGGCAAGTTGAGAGCCCTCAAACTGTACTGGGTCACGGGTACCATGGGAAGTCATAAGCTGCACCTTCAGGGACATATCTCAAAAAGCCACTACCACATACTTAGGTGATCCCTTAGTAGCCGTCGCCGGATCCGAAATACCGATCCCACCACATCAGGTGTGTCGGGAGGTAGTCCAGCAACTTGTTGGACCAAGCAGTTCACATAAGGGTGTAAGTCCTCAGCTGGGACTGAGTCAGGAATACCCCTGACCCTAATATTCCGCCGGTGTCTGGATTCCAACGTCTCCATGGAACGGGACAAAATTTCAACCTGAGAACGAAGTGCAGCCAGCTGGTCATGGAGGTGGGTTTGCTCTGTCACCACTTCTGCAGTCGTCGCCTTCACCTCCTCCACTTGCGCACATATCTCTTCCATCTCCGCTCGAACCGCAGTCACCTCAGGTCTCCACATGTCCCTGATGTCATCCAACAATCTGCGAAGGTCGCCCTTCGTGGAGGGAAGATGGTCGTCCTTCTCCCGGGAGCGAGCCTCATGTAGTTCCTTACTCGAACCTTGCGACTTAGGCCGACCTCCCAGTGTATCGGGCCTCGGCATCAAAACTGACCGCTGATCAGATGTGACGCTGCTGCTGGCGGAAAGTCGCTGGTCGTCAGCCGACTCCCCCTCTGAGGACTCCCGAGTAGTCGCCGGGGCCACTGCAGAAGCTGCCAGTGCAGCCTTATGGTTTTTTCTGCGCCCTCTTTTTAGCGGCAGCCGAAAGAGGCCGCAAAACCTGGGACTGCGATGGATGGGCGAGCCACGACATTCCAGTGTCGCCCCCGTGAGGCCAGGAGCAATCCTCATCAGCAGACGATCCATAACCCAGGGGGATAGAGGAGGAAGCCAGCGTGTCTCTGGAGAGTGACCCACCTGCCATGGAGTCTCTGATGTCCTGTTGTCTGGGACCCCCTTTATGGGTAAGGCATTTAGGCATCTCCCTCTCTGCTGGGTACAATGAAGCAGGCTCCAGGGAAACACCGTGGCGCCGCATGAGGATGTCTAAAATGGCCGCATTCACTAGGCCCAAATCTCCTTCGGGTCAGAAAAAGGCCGCGGAGCACGCAAATTGCGGGCAGACGGTAACCCCAGGTCCAGACAAGGTCCCCGAGTCCAACCAGGTGTGAGGTCAAGGCAAACGAGCGGTTAAATCAGCGGTAGAACCCTGGCTGTAGCGGAGCTGACTGAACACACGTCCGCTCACTGCTGCTGCTAGCTCCGCCCCCCTCTGCGCATATCTTTTATGCAGACATAATCACACGTGCATCACATACATCACATACATACATACATACAGGTAGAGCGCTTATCCGGAATTCTAAAAAACATACAAAAAAGATTCTAAAAACTGGAGTTTTACACATTCTGGACGAGGGACGCTGCAGACGGTCACTACCGGTCAAAAACTACTTTCCTGTGTCCTGCAGCAGACCACGGCACATGCTGTGAGCCTCTGGGCAGCCCCAACGTGTGACATGCTGCCCGCAGTCATGCTCACTCCTTGGAGTATGTCCGCGAAGATATTTTGCAGAATGCTCCCACCATGTGTAGGAAGTGCCTGCAAAAACTGGAGCAGGAGCACAGGTATGCGATCAAGGGGAAGGTGAGCATGCCCACCAGGTAGAGCAGCATGGTGACCAAGGTGGTGCAGTAGAAACCCGGGTATCCACCAGCCACTTCCTGAATGGAAACCACAAGTAGAAGACCCTATGAAGAGCAGCAGAGCCTGGCTGGCCTGGGCCGCTCCCATTTTATTCACAGGGCTATTGAGGAAGAGCACCAGGTTGGAGGTAATACAGTAGAAAGCCATTCTGTCTGGAATTTCGGACAGCAGCATGGCAGAGCAAGCCAGCTGTCGGCCCGCAAAGGCATTGGCAGGCCCGTCACACATGCTCTCCATGGAACTAGGGAGTGGCCCTGCATCTCTGTCCGCCCACGATAGTGAGTGTCTGAGAAAAAAAAAACAGCATCAAAAAAGTGGTAAAAAAGTTACGTCTTGGAAAAGATCTAGGGGCTGGGGGGTGGTGGTGGTAGGAAGGGGGGGCGAGGCGCTCCAGATTTTGGTGCCTACAATCTCCTGTGATGTAAATCTGTCTTTGGATGCAACAGGAGTATAATTTGTCGGTATCAATAATGAGAGATACATTTACATTTCTTTTGCGGTGATTGTGACTCTCTCTCAAGTTCTTAGGATATAAACTCAATAGGTAATGGAGAGACAGGAAGCCACAATAAATGTATAGGTTTCTATAAATAGCTGGCCGTGTAGGTGTACTAGCAAGAAAAACATCATTTTTTTATGTAAAACATAGATATGAATATCTAAGGGCCTTAACCCTTTTTCTGTGCATTACTGATTTGAGGCTATTTTGGTACTTTTGCACTAGCGCTCTTTTCTGCTTTACGCCATCATTTGAATTACATGCCCTTTTGTTAAGTGCACCCACACATATTATATATTATTTTTTAACTCTTTCACTACCAAGTGATTTTCTATAACACCACTGACAGGTCTCAGGGGTTTTATGGGAAATGACTGTCCATTACTCACACAGTGTAATTTATACAAAGGCGTCCCATTGATATGTTCACTGTAGGTAAGCCCATTTAACATGCCCTCTGCTGGCCAAAAAGCGCTACTACATTTATTTTAGAAGGAGCTTCATGTTTTCATGCAGGAAAGACAGCTCTCAAAGCTTTTCAAATCATTTTAACACATCGGATGTCATGTCTGATGTGTTGAAATTTTAGGGGCACATTCTAGAGCCCATTTTCAATCAAATTTGATTGCACTAATTAGTGGTAATACATTTTTGGTTTAGAATAACTATTAACAGTTAGCTCTTTAAGGAGATTATATTTGAGGTGTTCACTTACCAGCATTGCTTCGTCAAACTTAACAATAGATGTACACAAGGTTTTTAAAAGATCACCGTTGTTGCAACTATGGTGCACTTCAGTTATCCAGAGAAGAAGAATGCAACACCGGCTCGAGACGTTGCTGTGAGGAATGCTGAGCATCATTCAATAATGTTACAAGCACAACTTAGACTGATGAAACAGTAAAGTCAAAAGGTGAAATCTACACCGAACGACCTCGACCGGAACTTCAGTGGAAGCAACGGTGGAAACCACGTTGGAACACTATGTTGAAAATTGCAATGAACAACTTTGGCAGGAACAAAGATGGAAGAAATAGTAGACGTGTGCAGAGCTGAAAAATTCAGATCGGTTCGGATTGTTTCGGAATCCAATAATATCAGATTCGGAAATAATCAAATTCAGCTGATAATAATTTTTCCTCATTTGATGAACCCCTTTTTTATAAATTCCACATTCCTTAACACTAAAACGCTTAGTTGATTTACCCCATTATCATGCAGTTTGAGTACCCACGTGCGCCCGACTGCATCTGTGTTTGAAAGTGGATTTTATACCCTCGCCCTCGCGAGATCATGTAAAGATATGGGTAACATCTAGTAAGAGCGCGGCCGACATTACCAGAGTCACGTTACAGCACAGATGCGGGGCCACTCGCGAGGATTTTAGCAGAGCATTTCATGGACACTTCGAAGCAGTTCAGCTTTCACTGAATAAATTAACTATTACTTCTCTATGGGACAAGTTCGCTGACACTGAAGTTCGCTGAATCGCGACGAACTATACCGTATTTCGCTGTCAATTCGCCAGTATTTGGCGAATTGTCAGTTTAGGGAAAAGACGAACTGCGGCAAAATTGTATCGTAGAGTGAAAATCACCGTTCAGTGCTTTTTTATTATTATTATTATTTTATTATTATTATTCTTTATTTATAAAGCGCCAGCATATTCCGCAGTGCTGTACAATAAGCACAGTATAGACAGGGTTACAATACATTGAACAACATTAGACAAACAGTACAGGAGGAGATGAGGGCCCTATTCCCGTAGAAACTCACAATCTGGGAGGGTTGGGGTTGGAAACAGGAGGAGAGGACTGTAAGGTGAGAGTGATTGATGGTTGTGTCAGTGAGTTGGGTGGTAGGCTTCCCTAAATAGGAATGTTTTCAGGGAGCGTTTGAAGGAAGAGAAGTTAGGGGAAAGTCTGACAGTACGAGGGAGAGCGTTCCAGAGAGTGGGGGCTGCACGTGAGAAATCCTGCAGTCTATCATGGGAAGAGGTGATGCGGGGAGAAGCTAGGCGCAGGTCACTGTTTGACCTTAGGGAGCGGGCTGGGGTGTATTTGGTGATTAGTGAGGACAGGTAGTGGGGCGCTGAGTTAGTGAGGGTTTTGTAGGAAAGGATAAGGATTTTGAACTTAATTCTGCAGTGGATGGGGAGCCAGTGAAGGGACTCGCAGAGGAGAGCGGCAGAGACAGAGCGGCGGGTGAGGTGAATTAGCCTGGCAGAGGCGTTCAGGATGGATTGTAGGGGGGAGAGGCGGGACAGAGGGAGGCCAGATAAGAGATTATTGCAATAGTCGAGTCGGGAGATTACCAGGGCGTGTATGAGTTGTTTTGTGGTGACAGCGGTAAGAAATGGCCGAATTCTGGAAATATTACGCAGTTGGTATCAGCAGGAGGAGGAAAGAGACTTGATGTGGGGGATGAAGGAAAGAGCAGAGTCAAGTATAACTCCAAGGCAGCGAACTTGGTTTGATGGGGAGATGGTGATACCCTCCACCGTGGTGGCAAGGTCAACGAGTAACCCCTCATGGGTTTTTTTCTCCAGCTTCGTTCATTATTTACAATGCAGAACATTAAACTGTCTGTCTGTCCAGCCATGAAAGCACAAGATCCATCTACAAAGAGAAAGTTAAATGTGCACAGAAATGTAGTTCAAAGTAAAATTTAAGGATTAAATGTCCATGCAGGGGAATTAGTTTTAAGAAACTTTATTCAGCTTTCTACATAAATTCAACAATTGACGAGTCTTGCGTAAGCTCGAGCGAGTTGCTCCGTACGGATGTTTCATTCCATTTGTGCTCAGCAGTTGTCGATCATATTCTATATATTTCTTGCAGGAGCTCCTCTATGGTTTTTCCATACTCCAAGTCCATTCCCTCTTCATAATATTGCATCCAGAATTCCATCAGTTTCTCCAAGGAATCCTCTGTGGACACGGATGACTCCCCAGGAGATGTGGAGGAAATCTCACACAATTTGGCAGAAATGGGGATACAGGACTCAGGCACTGGAGTTTCCAGGCTAGGTTTCAGTCGTTTAGGTGACAAGTCATGACTTTCTTCCAGAACAGGGACTTCTGTATCAAGGAGGGTTGATTTGCACGCATGTGGCTCCAATTTAAGAAATGGAGAATCAATGGGATTATTCGCCACACCTGTCGTTAGGCTCTCTTCTGCTTTTCTCTTTTTTGCAGTTTTCTCTCCAGCAGAAAGTTCTTCGGAAACCTTCATGTTGGTTTTCTCCAAGCTTTCTACCTCCTCAGCTATAACCGATAGTTTGATTTCTGAAATTGGTGATGAGTTGGGGGTACAGGCCTCTTGCACTGGAGCTTCCAGGCTACTTTTCAGTTGTGTAGGTGATGGCACGTGCCGTTCCTCCACAATAGGGATTTGTGGCGCAAGGAGGGGTGATTTGCATAAACATGGCTCCTCCAGAACAGGGATCTCTGGAGCAAGGAGAGATATTTTGCACGTACGTGGCTCCTCCAAAAAAGGGACTTCTGGAGCAAGGAGGGGTGATTTGAATGCACATAGCTCGAATTCAAAGATCGGAGAAGCGATGGGTTTCTTCACCTCATCCATCAGCAGGCATTCTTCTGCATTTCTCTTTCTTGAAAGTTTCTCTCCAGTGGAAGATTCCACAGAAACCTTCATTGGGGTCTTCTCCAATTTTTCTTCTTCCCTTTCTAAGACCAGGGGATTCCAGCTTCGACGGAGCTTTATCCGTTTGGGTGCATCTAAAGACGTGGAGGATCTCACGTCACTTTTTGACGCAATAATTGGCTGTGGTTTTGGTGCCTTTTCCTCCATTTCTTTACATTAATCAGTGTTTATGATCTAGTGTACTCCTTTAAAGGAGTTAAAAGGCAAAGCTGCCTATTTGCCTCCTAAAGGCGTTAATCTGTCCGTAGCAATGTATTGTCCAATAACACGAAAACAGTTCCAAATGCTTCTAAAACTTACAAAGTCTTCACATATGACATTGAATGCAAAGTTTGTGCAATTTGCCTTATCAGGGAATTTGGTAATTAAGCCATAACTCTTCAATCAGAATATGCCTTCCATACCGTCTTCCTGAATCTGCATACTGAGCCTATGGGTAACTACACACACAGGATATCATTCTATTATGATGTCACACTGTGAATACAACCAGATGATGAACCTCCATAGTGATAAAGGGACCTTGATTAGAATGTCTGGGGCTGAATATTCCAACAAAACTGTGGCAACACTTTCAATGGACACAATGTTTAAAGGGACTCCTATCAAACAAGTTTTAAAATAATAAATATAACAAAATATTTACCCATAGTTTTATGGTTGAACGGGTCTGGTATTAAAGGGATAAACTAGGGCAGTTAGGGCGATCCTTTGCACCACAGAGTTTTACCTATATAAGTGCAACGTCGCCCCACTCCTCTTAGATTGTAATCTTACTGGAGTAGGGTCCTCTTTTCCTATTGTTCTCCATTTGTCAAACCGATTTGTTAATTTTATGTCTGTTTGCCCATTGTACAGCACCTCGGAATGTGTTAGCGCTTGTAGTCACTGGTTTGTCTCTTTGCTGAAGCATCCACTGACAGCCCACTAACTCTACTCTGGCATGCATTGCAGCCTACTGGCACCTAGCCTGGCATTTAGTCTATACATGTGCCACCCCAGCATTATATATACATAGTAATAACAGTCTTGGCTGTGATTGGATAGCCCCAGTGTTGAAGCATCCTGCCTCACACGGGACATTTAAACAAGGTTATCTGCTGTCACTAAGGGGTTAAGTAGGTGAATAATGCAATCCTCTCCTTTGCTGGACATCCTACTGATATTTCAAACCAATGACTGGAAGGAATCGTCATCAGCAAGAAAAAACTGTGTGTTTCAATAGTTTCCATAATGTTTAATAGAGTACTTTGACATTGAGTTTTCGCAGTCGCCTCTTGATGTGATGATGCCGGAGGTGACATTAGTATTGTTATGTGTACGAGCATAAAACGGCATGACGTCACAAGGATACAGGGACCAATGCTTTTCTTTCATCTGTTTTACCTTGATCAATACATGGAACAATAGGAAGGAAAATTTCTTTTTCACTATGATTTTATGGTCATCTAATTCATACGACTTGCCTTGCTCTGGGTGTTTGTGATAAATGGCTTTAATAACTTAGATAATCACCATTATATGTGAGTCTTACATCGGGACAGAAGACAATATTTTCTATAGATGTTGCGTTTGAAGGTAAAGTTCTTTTTAGGCTCTTACAGATAAGTGGCGAGCAGTTGCTACAATTTGTGAGTCTGATTAATACAAAGATATAAAATCTATCTGGATGGAGCTATAACTGCTCTTCACTGAACCGAGAGACAATGGTGGATGCTATACCAGGTGTAGGTAAACTGCTTATAACACTTACATGTAAACAGCGTGCACATATTGGCATCCAATAGATAATTTGGGAATGTGCCATTGCTTCTATCCACCAAAACACCAGAACAGATCCCCACTAATACTGGCAAATGGCCTCCACAGGCCAAAATACAATTTCCAGAGCCAAGATTTACTCCTCCTGGGTTTAATCTGCAATAACCTATGCCTATCAGGACCAAGCTTAACCTCCCACAGCAAATCTACCCCTTCCAGGGTCTAGCCTTACCTCGAGGCATAGACAATCCCCCAACAGCCTATCCTATGCAACCAAGGGCCAAACCTACTTCCCAGGAACTATATTAACCCCCAGGGTCTAGATTAAACCCCTAGGCCTAAACTACAACAGGACCTACACTACCTCCCAGGGCCTGGCCTAAACTACACACCCAAATTACTTACATGACCTGCAGTTGTACTTTTTCCACACTCCTCCAATATGGCTGCAGAAAGAGGTTCACCCTCACCCCCAGGTTTCTTATCTACAACTGTGGAAAGCCAACTTGAATCCTGGTCAGAACACCTCACCAGCAATGTTCTTGGGAAAGACACCTAACAAAATGCCATACGTGCCAGAATAACTGAATGAATATATTTGTATATATATATATATAAACAGTGTAATAACAGACACAGGATGCATAAAAGTGGGACAGATGTCATTTGCATATCCTACCCAGAATTCCTTGCTGCATATGGGGAATGTGGCACAGGAGCACTGGGATGCAATTCATCAAATTGCTGTGATGTGCAAGTGCCTTCTGCAATAATAAACACACTTAAATAAATATATATATATATACATATACACACACACGCACACTGGCAAGAAAAAGTATGTGAACCCTTTGGGATTACATGGAGTTTTGCATGAATTGGTCATAAAATGTGCTCTGATCTTCATCTAAATCACAACAATTTGAAAAACACAGTCTGCTTAAAATAATACAACTCAAACATTACATGTTTTCATGTGTTTATTGAACATAACATGTAAACATTCACAGTGCAGGGTGGGAAAAGTATGTGAACCCCTAGCCTAATGACTTCTCCAAGAGCTAATTGGAGCCAGGAGTGAGCCAACCTTGAGTCCAATCAGTGTGATATTATTGGATGTGTTGCTGAAAGCTGTCCTGCCCTTTAAAAACACACACCAGTTTTGGGTTTACTGGTTTCAAGAAGCACTGCCTGATGTGAACCATGCCTCGCAGAAAAGAGCTCTCAGAAGGCCTACGGTCAAGAATTGTTGACTTGCATGAAGCTGGAAAGGGTTACAAAAGTATCTCCAAAAGCCTTGATGATCATGTGTCCACGGTAAGACAGACTGTCTACAATGGAGAAAGTTCAGCACTGTTGATACTCTCCCTAGGAGTGGTCGTCCTGTTAGAGCACAGCGCAGAATGCTTAATGAGGTAAAGAAGAATCCTAGAGTGTCAGCTAAAGACTTACAGAAATCCCTGGCACATGCTAATATTTTTGTTGACACATTTACATAAGGAAAACATTAAACAAGAATGGAGTACATGGGAGGACACCACGGAGGATTCCATTGCTGTCCAAAAAGTATATTGCAGCACGTTTGAAGTTTGCAAAAGAGCACCTGGATGTTCCACAGCACTACTGGAAAAATATTCTGTGGACAGATGAAACCAAAATTGAGTTGTTTGGAAAAAACACACAAAACTATGTGTGGAGATAAAAAGGCACAGCACACCAACATCAAAACCTCATCCCCACTGTAAAACATGGCGGAGGGAGCATCATGGTTTGGGGCTGCTTTGCTGCCTCAGTGCCTGGACGGATTGTTGTCATTGATGGAAAAATGAATTCCAGAGTTTATCAAGACATTTTGCAGGAAAACGAAAGACCATCTGTCCGCCAACTGAAGCTCTGCAGAGGATGGGTGATGCAACAGGACAATGACCCAAAGCATACAAGTAATTCAACAAAAGAATGGCTTCAACAAAACAAAATACACCTTCTGGAGTGGCCCAGTCAGAGTCCTGACCTCAACCCGATTGAAGTGCTGTGGCATGACCTTAAGAGAGCGATTCACACCAGACATCCCAAGAATATTGCTACACTGAAACAGTTTTGTGAAGAGGAGTGGTTCAAAATTACTCCAGATCGTTGTGCAGGTCTGATCTGCAACTACAGGAAACGTTTGGTTGAGGTTATTGCTGCCAAAGGAGGGTCAACCAGTTATTAAGTCCAAAGGTTCACATAATTTTTCCACCCTGTACTGTGAATGTTTACATGTTCTGTTCAATAAAAACATGAAAACCTGTAATGTTTGTGTTGTATTATTTTAAGCAGACTGTGTTTTTCAAATTGTTGTGACTTAGATGAAGATCAGAGCACATTTTTCAACCAATTCATGCAAAACTACACGTAATCCCAAAGGGTTCACATACTTTTTCTTGCGACTGTATATAGATTAGGTAGGCCGTGTTAGTCCAGATGCCAAAATCACGAGTATAGCAGTCTGTAGTGATACCTTTTTTATTGGACTAACGTTACATTTAAAGTACAAGCTTTCGAGAGTGATCCTCCCTTCGTCAGGTATAGAAGCTTACTGATCAGAATGGTAGAAAAAAACATTGGGACATTCATAGGGCGCACAGTTGGGGGTGTTAGATGTTGTACATCACCAAATGGCATGGTCAGAGGGGGGAAAAAAAACAGCAAAAAGAGCATTTAATTGTTAAAGCTCACACTGTGCTTGGAAAAATCCATCTTGAGTTTGATCGATACATTGATGACATTTTCATCATATGGACAGAAGGAGAGGAACGCCTTCTAGACTTTCACAAGGCATTCAATACGTCCCACCCATCGATCAAACTCACGATGGATTTTTCCAAGCACAGTGTGAGCTTCCTGGACTGTACCAGATCAGCTGCCAACGGCACGCTGCACTCATCTGTCTACAGGAAACCCACAGACAGGCCGAGCTACCTCCACAACACCAGCTTTCATCCCAACCACACCAAACAAGGCATCATCTATAGCCAGGCCATCAGGTACCACCGAATCTGCTCGGACACTGGGGACAGGGATGAACACCTGAGCAAATTATCTGCTTTATTCCAGCGGAAGGGCTACAAGGAAAGGACAATCTCTAAAAAAATAAAATCGGCCCTGAAAACACCGCGCGAACAGCTGTTGCGATACAAAGAAAAGAAAAACACCACACGGTTCCCTCTAGTTGTTTCCTACAATCCAACTCTAGAGAGAATTTGCAAAATCATCAAAGATCTGCAGCCACTGGTCACAGAGGACCCTGCGCTCAAAGAAATATTCCCACAGCCCCCCTTACTGGCATTCAAGCAACCCCCAAACCTGAGGCAAAAACTGGTCCGCAGCAAACTCGGTCAGGAACAGGACGACATACAGAATGGGACCAAACGCTGTAACAAACCCCGCTGCAAACTGTGCCAACATATATGTGAAAGCAGCACTGCGCAGCTCAATAACGCCACTCACAACATCAAGGGCGTTATTGATTTTGCACGTCGGCAAATGTGGTATATATGATCCAGTGCACGGCGTGTGATAAGGGCTGCTATATAGGTGAAATCAGCCTTAAACTAAATCTCAGGATGAACCAGTACAGACATTCCATCAGGAACCACCAGGAAAATACATATTGTACCCCAGTGGGACATCACTTCAATCTAGCAGGCCACTCCATCCAAAACCTCAGAATTAAAATCCTCAAAGGCCATTTTAAAGATCACCAGGAACGCAAAACATATGAAATGAAAATGATCACATATTTCAACAGTATAAAACAAGGACTTAATGTAGATTCGGGTTTTATAACCCACTATAATAACGTCACATAATATTCATAATTCTGCTTGGAGCTTGGTTTTCTCTCTGTTTTTGTTTTTTTTTCTTATTTTTCTGTGTCTTCCCCATGCTCACTGTTGTGTTTCGTTTTTTTTTTGTTCCCTTTGAAGTGGACATGATTTCATCACTGTTGTCTTATGTGCCTGAGGCAATTAAATTATTTTTTCCCCCTCTGACCATGCCATTTGGTGATGTACAACATCTAACACCCCAAACTGTGCACTCTATGAATGTCCCAATGTTTAATTCTACTGTAGCGCTCACTCCCGGAGGAGCCGCTGAATTTAACCTCGGGTTAGTCTCACCGCACTAGGGAATAAATATACACCAGCACCGTTGTGGATTTTATAGATTATATACTTTACTGATCCCAATAAAGCGGCATATATAATGTGAATACGGCATATGAACGACAGGATTTCGTAATGCGAGAAAAACAAGCGGCGGCAAAAGGAAAGTTTAACCCCTTCGTTTCTGGAGTGTAAGTCCCGCAAAAGTAATGTCCCAAAAAGGTGTGTGTGTGCGCGATTCAGGTACCCGGGTACTATATTCAACTGGCCAGTGAATGGATTGAGCAATTCTTCGACTAGTCACGTTGGGGTCCTGTAGATTTAAACAATACTGCAGCGTGCTTTGTTTAAACTTGGACTGTGGCCTGGAAGGCCTCTCACCCATCCGCTGGA
Organism: Leptobrachium leishanense; assembly: GCA_009667805.1. Taxonomy (NCBI): domain Eukaryota; kingdom Metazoa; phylum Chordata; class Amphibia; order Anura; family Megophryidae; genus Leptobrachium; species Leptobrachium leishanense. The sequence continues at coordinate 45,967,524 of CM019069.1, forward strand.
CAATCTGTTCTGCTGTCCGATCAAGGATCTCTCTCCGCTTGATTATACTGGAACTCTGTGCCACCGGATCCGCTTCTCCTGCTTGTCCGATTTCAGTAACGAGGATTACGGCCTACCGCCTGCACTCCCAGTGGATCATCGCGGTCTCCTTACTCGGGGTCCGAACCGGAACGTTGTGTCTGCGCAAAACCTCTCAGCGACGGGTGGATAGGTCTCCGTCAGCACTGTCTCTGATTCTCAGCACCCGCAAGGCAGCTCCTGCTCTCCGGCCTGGTCTCCAGTGCTTCTTCCACCTTTCGTCGCTCGGCTCACCCTGGCTCACCCTGGCTCTCCTTCGAGGCTGCAGATGTCCTTCGCTCTCTCCCACCCACTTCCTGTCCCTGCTACAAAGCATGATGGAAAACGTAGTCCTGTTGTGTCCAGTATACTTTACATTGCGCTGGTCTCCCTCTGGTGGCCAAACCCGAGCAATACATCAACAGAGTTTTTAAACAGCGCTACACTCTCCCCCTCCTAGAACTCTTGGGTCTCTCCAAGGAGGTGTAACATTTACATAACATTTCAACATCACATTAGGCAATATATATAGGCTCAGCAGCAAACATACAATGGGTAGGATATACGTCTTCAAGTTGACTCATGCTCCTGACTACCTCAGCTAACATAGCAGACACTTCAGGCAACCTTCGCACTGTGGTGACGGCCTCTTCAGTGCTATGTCCCGGTGAGTCAGAACTCTTTGGGCTTTGATTCTGTGGTTCAACTAGGCCTCCCAATGGAACTCTTCTTGACCTTTCTCGACAAGTCTTATCATCCTGGAGACGAATGTGGTGTTTGGTGCTCTTAGCGCATCCCACATCAACCTCATACTTGGGAGAACGAATTTTCCGACTTGAGTATTGGAGACTGAACCCGCTTCTTCCACTTGAACGAGATAGGAGCATCTTTAGGGTAGAATCGTTCAGCTTCAATCGCTTTATTCACTCTCCTCCCTAGATCGGTACTGGAGAGGGGCTTAACAGAAGCCATTCGCCCGATTGACATCCGTGTCTTCAAATTTACTGAAGAGTCAGACACATTACATACGCGGACGGAAACTCTTCCACTTGTCCGTTTCAAAACTCTTGTAGAGATTAGTTCAGGGACTTATCTGGACTGCATAACCTTCTCCGTCCCTTCCGCTTTCCTCAGCCGCCTCACTTCTGCAGGGGCTCTCTGTTCTTCGAGCATCCGTTGACATACCGGCCGTGACATTGAGTGTCATTGGGAGCAGGACTCTCTTCTTTCACCAGCGGGGTTAGAAAACGTCTCACTAAGTCAGTGTTTGTCCCCACTATCATAGAACTTCGATTAGCTCCCGAGGGACGAGGACACACAATGGCCAACGTGTCACATACTCCTGGTTGTCCAACGGTCGCTGAACTGAATTCCAGCTTCACCTGTAGATATCCATCATAGGGAAACCTCTCAGTCCCCATACTCCAGATTTCGAGATCCTTCAACTTCTTCAGGGGTATATGCTTCAAATGTTTCTGATAGAAGTCTCGGTAAATCAGAGTTACTTGAGCACCTGAATCTAGAAGAGCCTTTGTGTAGACCCCTTCCACTTGGACCGGGATGATGGACGAAGGTCCTATCAACCTGTCAGGGAACTTCTCTGCCGTAGTACAAGGTGGAGACCCAGTTTGCTCTCTCAACTGGGGTCCCCAGAAATTTTCCGCTTGCAAAACAGGCGACTGCTCCTTCAAGGCCTTCCGTAGTTCTTCGACCGATCTCTTTACGGGCCTCCTTTTTGGGCACTGAGCCCTGAAATGACCGATTTCCCTGCAGCCAAAACATCTTTTCCTCGAGCGTGTGGGCACATTTTCTTCCTGCGGCTCATTTGAAAACCCCCTGTTAGAAACCACAGTCGCTCTTGTCATTCGTATATCTGCTAGAAACATCCGTCCTCTTCGCGGTTTGGGTGGGCTGGGGCAGGCACGTCGATAGTGGCCAACCCCCCCCCACAATTGTAGCAGATCAACGAACCGGAGGGTTCTCCAGCAGGAACACTCTGCACTGCCTCTCCCTCCTCAGGTATGGCAATCCTAGCAGACAGCAACGTCATCAACTCCATCATTTTCGACATCAGAGAGTTTTCAAAGCCATCACTTCGGCCTGTATGTCCGCTACACCAAGAGTTCCTACTTCTGCAGTGAAAACTGCATGTGAAGCATTAGCAATCGTTTCAGCCTTAATTAAAGCCTCTTCTTCTCGGATAGCTTTGACCAGTTTGGAATATGTCAGTCTCTTGCTCTGGTATCTAGTCTGAAATTTCAACATTATGGGATCCAGTGGGAGTGCTCCTTTGAAAATTTGATCCATCAAAGCTTTGCTTGCATGACTCGGTTCCATGCCTCCTTTTAGAATAACCTGATGGATGATTTTATCCAGCCGCCAGACATAGGTGGACAATTCTTCTCCTTCCTTTTGATAGGTGTGAGAGAACTTGTGCATAAGCTCGGCACAATCCTCCACTCCCCCGAAAATTTCCTGTAAAGCTTCTAGATACTCCGCAGCAGTGCAGCCTGGCTTGTCCCTTTTCAGATTTCGGATGACATCTGAAGCAGGACCTCTTAGGCTCTCGATCAACCTTTGTCTCTTCACGGTGTCAGCAACTTCCCATTCTTCCACAGCTTGCACTGCCTGATCTATCCAAGTGTCAAAGTCCTCTTCTCCAGCTGGCACAGGGACCTTACCGGAACAGAACCCCAACTTGCGATATCCATAATTTGCAGACGCGGCTGAGTTTTGGGCCAACGTTTCCACCAGCTTCCCCATAGTGGTAAAGAATGTAGCGGGAGGGAACCCTGCAATTGAGGTAGGGGTAGCATTTGGTATCTCGTCTCCTGACGTTGTTGGTCTAGTCACGGGAACATTCGTGGGATCACCACGTGGTGTACTTGGCTGGACCAGTCGAACTTCCACATCGTCGGTCAGCTTCACACTCGCGCCCTGAAAATACACTGGAACACCCTCTCTCCACTCAAAAAGAACATACGTGTGAGAAGTCTCTGGGTTCACTTTAGCGTCCACTATGAATCCCAGCTGGTCAGGTTCCAACGCTGCTACGGCCCGGCGGATCTGTTCTTCTGTCCAGGTGCCTGCAGGGATGTCCATTACTACACTCAACCCTAACTGGCCATTTTGTGCTTTACACCACTCTGCTGCTTCTTCTGGATCCATATTAACCCCTTAATTGCGGTATTTTACAGAGACTGGAATCCCGGATGAGCCCCCATGTGTAGCGCTGACTCCCGGAGGAGCTGCTGAATTTAACCTCGAGTTAGTCTCACCGCACTAGGGAATAAATATACACCAGCACCGTTGTGGATTTTATAGATTATATACTTTACTGATCCCAATAAAGCGGCATATATAATGTGAATACGGCATATGAACGGCAGGATTTCGTAATGCGAGAAAAACACGCGGCGGCAAAAGGAAAGTTTAACCCCTTTGTTTCTGGAGTGTAAGTCCCGCAAAAGTAATGACCCAAAAAGGTGTGTGTGTGCGATTCAGGTACCCGGGTACTATATTCAACTGGCCAGTGAATGGATTGAGCAATTCTTCGACTAGTCACGTTGGGGCCCTGTATATTTAAACAATACTGCAGCGTGCTTTGTTTAAACTTGGACTGTGGCCTGGAAGGCCTCTCACCCATCCACTGGACAATCTGTTCTATTGTCCGATCAAGGATCTCTCTCCGTTTCATTATACTGGAACTCTGTGCCACCGGATCAGCTTCTCCTGCTTGTCCGATTTCGGTTACGAGGATTACGGCCTACCGCCTGCACTCCCAGTGGATCATCGCGGTCTCCTTACTCGGGGTCCAAACCGGAACGTTGTGTCTGTGCAAAACCTCTCAGCGACGTGTGGATAGGTCTCCGCCAGCACTGTCTCTGATTCTCAGCACCCGCAAGGCAGCTCCTGCTCTCCGGCCTGGTCTCAATCTCTGGCAGTCTCACGTGCGTCTTCCACCTTTCGTCGCTCGGCTCACCCTGGCTCTCCTTCGACGAGGCTGCGGATGTCCTTCGCTCTCTCCCACCCACTTCTTGTCCCCGCCGCAAAGCATGATGGAAAACGTAGTCCCGTTGTGTCCAGTATACTTTACATTGCACTTGTCTCCCTCTGGTGGCCAAACCCGAGCAATACATCAACAGAGTTTTTAAACAGCGCTACACTCTCCCCCTCCTAGAACTCTTGGGTCTCTCCAAGGAGGTGTAACATTTACATAACATTTCAACATCACATTAGGCAATATATATAGGCTCAGCAGCAAACATACAATGGGTAGGATATACGTCTTCAAGTTGACTCATGCTCCTGACTACCTCAGCTAACATAGCAGACACTTCAGGCAACCTTCGCACTGTGGTGACGGCCTCTTCAGTGCTATGTCCCGGTGAGTCATAGGTAAGTTTCTGAGGGGGTCGGATAGAACGCTTTGGGCTTTGATTCTGTGGTTCAACTAGGCCTCCCAATGGAACTCTTCTTGACCTTTCTCGACAAGTCTTATCATCCTGGAGACGAATGTGGTGTTTGGTGCTCTTAGCGCATCCCACATCAACCTCATACTTGGGAGAACGAATTTTCCGACTTGAGTATTGGAGACTGAACCCGCTTCTTCCACTTGAACGAGATAGGAGCATCTTTAGGGTAGAATCGTTCAGCTTGAATCGCTTTATTCACTCTCCTCCCTAGATCGGTACTGGAGAGGGGCTTAACAGAAGCCATTCGCCCGATTGACATCCGTGTCTTCAAATTTACTGAGGAGTCAGACACATTACATACGCGGACGGAAACTCTTCCACTTGTCCGTTTCAAAACTCTTGTAGAGATTAGTTCAGGGACTTCTCTGGACTGCATAACCTTCTCCGTCCCTTCCGCTTTCCTCAGCCGCCTCACTTCTGCAGGGGCTCTCTGTTCTTCGAGCATCCGTTGACATACCGGCCGTGACATTGAGTGTCATTGGGAGCAGGACTCTCTTCTTTCACCAGCGGGGTTAGAAAACGTCTCACTAAGTCAGTGTTTGTCCCCACTATCATAGAACTTCGATTAGCTCCCGAGGGACGAGGACACACAATGGCCAATGTGTCACATACTCCTGGTTGTCCAACGGTCGCTGAACTGAATTCCAGCTTCACCTGTAGATATCCATCATAGGGAAACCTCTCAGTCCCCATACTCCAGATTTCGAGATCCTTCAACTTCAGGGGTATATGCTTCAAATGTTTCTGATAGAAGTCTCGGTAAATCAGAGTTACTTGAGCACCTGAATCTAGAAGAGCCTTTGTGTAGACCCCTTCCACTTGGACCGGGATAATGGACGAAGGTCCTATCAACCTGTCAGGGAACTTCTCTGCCATAGTACAAGGTGGAGACCCAGTTTGCTCTCTCAACCGGGGTCCCCAGAAATTTTCCGCTTGCAAAACAGGCGACTGCTCCTTCAAGGCCTTCCGTAGTTCTTCGATCGATCTCTTTACTGGCCTCCTTTTTGGGCACTGAGCCCTGAAATGACCGATTTCCCTGCAGCCAAAACATCTTTTCCTCGAGCGTGTGGGCACATTTTCTTCCTGCGGCTCATTTGAAAACCCCCTGTTAGAAACCACAGTCGCTCTTGTCATTCGTATATCTGCTAGAAACATCCGTCCTCTTCGCGGTTTGGGTGGGCTGGGGCAGTCACGTCGATAGTGGCCAACCCCCCCACAATTGTAGCAGATCAACGAACCAGAGGGTTCTCCAGCAGGAACACTCTGCACTGCCTCTCCCTCCTCAGGTATGGCAATCCTAGCAGACAGCAACGTCATCAACTCCATCATTTTCGACATCAGAGAGTTTTCAAAGCCATCACTTCGGCCTGTATGTCCGCTACACCAAGAGTTCCTACTTCTGCGGTGAAAACTGCATGTGAAGCATTAGCAATCGTTTCAGCCTTAATTAAAGCCTCTTCTTCTCGGATAGCTTTGACCAGTTTGGAATATGTCAGTCTCTTGCTCTGGTATCTAGTCTGAAATTTCAACATTATGGGATCCAGTGGGAGTGCTCCTTTGAAAATTTGATCCATCAAAGCTTTGCTTGCATGACTCGGTTCCATGCCTCCTTTTAGAATAACCTGATGGATGATTTTATCCAGCCGCCAGACATAGGTGGACAATTCTTCTCCTTCCTTTTGATAGGTGTGAGAGAACTTGTGCATAAGCTCGGCACAATCCTCCACTCCCCCGAAAATTTCCTGTAAAGCTTCTAGATACTCCGCAGCAGTGCAGCCTGGCTTGTCCCTTTTCAGATTTCGGATGACATCTGAAGCAGGACCTCTTAGGCTCTCGATCAACCTTTGTCTCTTCACGGTGTCAGCAACTTCCCATTCTTCCACAGCTTGCACTGCCTGATCTATCCAAGTGTCAAAGTCCTCTTCTCCAGCTGGCACAGGGACCTTACCGGAACAGAACCCCAACTTGCGATATCCATAATTTGCAGACGCGGCTGAGTTTTGGGCCAACGTTTCCACCAGCTTCCCCATAGTGGTAAAGAATGTAGCGGGAGGGAACCCTGCAATTGAGGTAGGGGTAGCATTTGGTATCTCGTCTCCTGACGTTGTTGGTCTAGTCACGGGAACATTCGTTGGATCACCACGTGGTGTACTTGGCTGGACCAGTCGAACTTCCACATCGTCGGTCAGCTTCACACTCGCGCCCTGAAAATACACTGGAACACCCTCTCTCCACTCAAACAGAACATACGTGTGAGAAGTCTCTGGGTTCACTTTAACGTCCACTATGAATCCCAGCTGGTCAGGTTCCAACGCTGCTACGGCCCGGCGGATCTGTTCTTCTGTCCAGGTGCCTGCAGGGATGTCCATTACTACACTCAACCCTAACTGGCCATTTTGTGCTTTACACCACTCTGCTGCTTCTTCTGGATCCATATTAACCCCTTAATTGCGGTATTTTACAGAGACTGGAATCCCGGATGAGCCCCCACGTGTAGCGCTCACTCCCGGAGGAGCCGCTGAATTTAACCTCGAGTTAGTCTCACCGCACTAGGGAATAAATATACACCAGCACCGTTGTGGATTTTATAGATTATATACTTTACTGATCCCAATAAAGTGGCATATATAATGTGAATACGGTATATGAATGGCAGGATTTCGTAATGCGAGAAAAACACGCGGCGGCAAAAGGAAAGTTTAACCCCTTCGTTTCTGGAGTGTAAGTCCCGCAAAAGTAATGACCCAAAAAGGTGTGTGTGTGCGATTCAGGTACCCGGGTACTATATTCAACTGGCCAGTGAATGGATTGAGCAATTCTTCGACTAGTCACGTTGGGGCCCTGTAGATTTAAACAATACTGCAGCGTGCTTTGTTTAAACTTGGACTGTGGCCTGGAAGGCCTCTCACCCATCCACTGGACAATCTGTTCCATTGTCCGATCAAGGATCTCTCTCCGCTTCATTATACTGGAACTCTGTGCCACCGGATCAGCTTCTCCTGCTTGTCCGATTTCGGTTACGAGGATTACGGCCTACCGCCTGCACTCCCAGTGGATCATCGCGGTCTCCTTACTCGGGGTCCAAACCGGAACGTTGTGTCTGTGCAAAACCTCTCAGCGACGTGTGGATAGGTCTCCGCCAGCACTGTCTCTGATTCTCAGCACCCGCAAGGCAGCTCCTGCTATCCGGCCTGGTCTCAATCTCTGGCAGTCTCACGTGCGTCTTCCACCTTTCGTCGCTCGGCTCACCCTGGCTCTCCTTCGAATGAGGCTGCGGATGTCCTTCGCTCTCTCCCACCCACTTCCTGTCCCCGCCGCAAAGCATGATGGAAAACGTAGTCCCGTTGTGTCCAGTATACTTTACATTGCACTTGTCTCCCTCTGGTGGCCAAACCCGAGCAATACATCAACAGAGTTTTTAAACAGCGCTACACTACCATTCTGATCAGTAAGCTTCTATACCTGACGAAGAGAGGATCACTCTCGAAAGCTTGTACTTTAAATGTAACGTTAGTCCAATTAAAAAAGGTATCACTAAAGACCGCTATACTCGTGATTTTATATATATATATATATATATATACATACACAAACCAGGAAGAGAGCACACCAAACATCATGTGCAAACAATACAAAAGAAACAACAACAACAGCTAAATTCATTTAAACATAGAGCTTTTACCAGATTTAACCCTTTGAATGCTTACAAACAATTCTTATCCCCTTCGGAATCACTGCAGTTCTTAACCCTTTCAAGATTTTTACAAGGTTTTTAATACTGAGCTCTGCTGAAAAATGGTGGAAATTTAGTTTGCAATGAATGGCCATGGATTGAGTAAGCCTGCCAACAGCGACAATGTATTCCACCCCTGGCAGGTCCTCACATGCCAACCTGATGACTGCTCTTTATGGGATATACTCACTTATTGAGCACCACATCCTTTCTGAAGCGCCCTGCCAGGGGTGGAATACATTGTCGCTGTTGGCAGGCTTATTCAATCCATGGCCATCCATTGCCAACTATATTTCCACCTTTTTTCAACAGAGCTCGGTATTACAAACCTTGTAAAAATCTTGAAAGGGTTAAGAACTGCAGTGATGCTGAAGGGGATAAGAAATGTGTGTAAGCATTCAAATGGTTAAATCTGGTAAAATCTCTGTTTAGGAATCTGTAGAGGTCTGTAGAATCTGGTTCAAGCTCAGACTTGTGGCTGCAGTTGTTTCTCCTTATGTTGCTGAACACAGGGAGTAAATTTTCTGTTCTGACTCTGGATAGTGATTGGTGGTTCCTGCGGCGGCAAGGATTTCCAGACCTAATATTCCATGAGCGACAGATGTGGGGTGAAATCTCCGTTGAGACGATACGTTTTAAAGACCTTTCATCTTGTGATTGCTATCCTAGCAGGGGCATCTCTTGTACAATTTTCATATCTGTATGCGTTATGAGCCGTTGTTTTTTACCTCTACAGATTCCCGTTTTTTCATATCTATTCCATTACATTGTCAAGACGCCTAAGGGAGAGACGTCTGGGATATCTAGAGGTTGTATTTCTCTTTAATATTGTCCGTTGTCACACTCCAATTGTTTGTACACAAAATCTCTGTTTAACCTGCCTGGCGGTATTCCCGAGTGTGACTCAGGGTTAAATTTCGCTACCGCGATCGGTAACCCTGAGCCACACTCGGGCTGGATGCATACTCACCGCATCCTTCGGTCCCTCACCGTCTCCGCATTCACCGCAGTGTGATCACGGCAGCCGGTGACTTGCTTCCTGGTTCCGCTCCCTGCGAGCAACGTGACGGGGGGGGGGGGGGACCAGGTGGCAAATTTGAAAAACTTTGAAAAAAAATATATATATATTACTGTAAAATAAACTTTTTGGGTCCTGGGATTCTTGTTCAGATGTACACTCCTTTGTCAATGAAATATACAGGACACGGGGTACCAAAAAAAGATTTATTCTCAAAGCAGCTTTACAGAAATAAATGCCAAATAAAAATAATTTCTAAAATGTAATAAGGCTTTGCAATACAAGTTTCGCTGGTGCTTACCCAGATCCACCAGCAAAACTTGTATTGCAAAGCCTTATTACATTTTACAAATGATTTTTATTTGCCTTTTATTTCTGTAAAGCTGCTTTGAGAATAAATATTCTGTTTTTGGTACCCCGTGTCCTGTATATTTCATTGGCAAAGGAGTGTACATCTGAACAAGAATCCCAGCACCCAGAGGAAAGCGGCATGTGTTTGGTTTGATTATATTATTGAATATAATTTATTTCCATTATTTTGGATAATTATTTTTGCTATAATAAATTATTATTTTGTGTTTCAAACGTTCTGTGACTGCGTGTGTTTACTAGACACTTGCTTGCACGGATTTCAGGGAGTTATTCCTACAGAATACAGGCTTACTATATAAAACAACACATTTCCTGTCCAAAAAAATTGAAATGCTTTTAGACACAAAATTTTGAAAAAATTAGACCACCAGGGAGGTTAAATTAATTTAGCTGCTGTTGTTTCTTTTGTATTGTTTGAACATGATGTTTGGTGTGCTCTCTTTCTGGTTTGTTGTATCATATTGTCTTGAGATGCACCCACACTGAAAGCGTGGTAAAGGTTAAGTGTTGCCCGTCTCGTGTAATAGCAGACACAGGATGCATAAAAGTGAGACAGAGGTCATTTGCATATCCTACCCAGAATTCCTTGCTGCATATGGGGAATGTGGCACAGGAGCTCTGGGATGCAATTTATTGAATTGCTATGATGTGCAAGTGGCTTCTGCAATGGAGCAGCATGTGGGGAGTGAGCTTAAACGTCTTTGGGCAAGGGAAGTTAACCCTCTCCACTTACTACCCCAGATACTGCACTTTTATTTTATAGCTTACTACGTTCTTATAAATAAATGCAGGTTCTTACCTAAGCTCTCTCACAGTTTGCATGGAAGGGGCAAACATGGATTTACATGCATTTTTTTTCAACATTTTATAATTATTTAAATATAATTTAATATATTAATATATTATCATTATTTCAAAAATGTTTAATAATCATTTTAATATAATTAAAATAATATTTATTTTCATACTTAAAATTTAAAAAATATAATTAAGACTAAAAAGCAGTGAACCGCCAAAAAGTCTAGAAATTTGAAATGATAATCTATAGTTAATGGCACCACGATAAGTATAATCCAAGGAATACAGACTAAATTTGAGAACTATTTGATCTCTAGAATATGCCATTCATACCTATATTATGACGAAAGTATATAAAAGTGCATAATGATTATTAAATGTAGAATGAAAAGGACACCAGGCATAAGGACCAGTGTCATGTAATTTGTATTCTACAATTTAATAAAGATTAAACTGTTTTACAGATACTTCTGTTTAATGAGATCTATTAATTCTCAAAAGTTAGTAATGATATAATTATTATAATATATCATTTTTTTCAGTTTTATTGTTGTGGAGCTCTGTGATACGCTCATACACCACACATTACTGTGAGATTTATTGCTGTGGAGCACTGTGATATGCTCATACACTGCACATTATTGACATTGTTTGACCCAACCACCTCAACAGGGATTCCACAGCTTTATTGCTCTTACTGTAAAAAGAAAAAGCTTTGCGTTGTGCTGAATTTCCTTTTTGTCCAGTCTAGCCTATACATTATGTGTTTATGTACTGTATATAGTAAGTGTGTAAATATATATAAGTCTTATAATCTATAAGATTTATAAAATGAGTCCATGATGCATTTGTGTATTTGTTTTGGAGTTTTTTTGGATGTTGGGGGTGGAGAGAAAAATCATGCGGTAGGCGGGCTTTCGGGGGGGCCAAAGAAAATGTTTGCCCAAGGTCCAATCAATATTAAAGAGGGGCCTGCACACAGTGTAATTTATACACAGGTGTCCCATTGATATGTTCACTGTAGGTAAGCACTTTTTACATGCCCTCTGCTGGCCAAAAAGCGCTACTACATTTATTTTAGAATGAGCTTCATGTTTTCATGCAGGAAAGACAGATCTCAAAGCTTTTCAAATCATTTTAACACATCGGCTGTCATGTCTGATGTGTTGAAATTTTAGGGGCACATTCTAGAGCCCATTTTCAATCAAATTTGATTGCACTAATTAGTGGTAATACATTTTTGGTTTAGAATAATGATCCCTATTAACAGTTAGCTCTTTAAAGGAGATTATATTTGAGGTGTTCACTTACCAGCATTGCTTTGTCAAGCTTAACAATAGATGTACACAAGGTTTTTAAAAGATCACTGTTGTTACAACTATGGTGCACTTCAGTCACCCAGAGAAGAAGAATGCAACACCGGCTCGGGACGTTGCTGTGAGGAATGCTGAGCATCATTCAATAATGTTACAAGCACAACTTTGACTGATGTAACAGTAAAGTCAAAAGGTGAAATCTACACCGAACGACCTCGACCGGAACTTCAGTGGAAGCAACGGTGGAAACCACGTTGGAAAACGATGTTGAAAATTACAATGAACAACTTTGGCAGGAACAAAGTTGGAAGAAATAGTCGACGTGTGCAGAGCTGAAAAATTCAGATCGGTTCGGATTGTTTCGGAATCCAATAATATCAGATTCGGTAATAATCAAATTCAGCTGATTATTTTTCCTCATTTGATGAGCCCCTTTTTTATAAATTCCACATTCCTTACCACTAAAACGCTTAGTTGATTTACCCCATTATCATGCAGGTTGAGTACCCAAATGCACCCGACTGCATCTGTGTTTGAAAGTGGCTTTTATACCCTCGCGAGATCATGTAAAGATATGGGTAACATCTAGCGAGAGCACGGCCGACTTTACCAGAGTCACGTTACAGCACAGATGCGGCCGCCACTCGCGAGGATCTTAGCAGAGCATTTCACAGACACTTCTAAGCAATTCAACTTTCACTGAATAAATTAACTATTACTTCTCTATGGGACAAGTTCGCTCCCACTGAAGATCGCTGAATCACGACGAACTATAACGTATTTCGCTGTCAATTCGCCAATATTTGGCGAATTGTCAGTTTAGGGAATAGACGAACTGCCGCGAAATTGTATCGTAGAGTGAAATTCACCGTTCAGAGCTTTTTGGTGGCAAGGTCAACGAGTAACCACTCATGGCTTTTTTTCTCCAGCTTCCTTCATTATTTACAATGCAGAACATTAAACTATCTGTCTGTCCAGCCATGAAAGCATGAGATCCATCTACAAAGAGAAAGTTAAATGTGCACAGAAATGTATTTCAAAGTAAAATTTAAACAATTGAAGGATAAAATGCCCATGCAGGGGAATTAGTTTTAAGAAACTTTATTTAGCTTTCTACATAAATTCAACAATTGACGAATCTTGCGTAAGCTCGAGCGAGTTGCTCCGTACGGTTGTTTCATTCCATTTGTGCTCAGCAGTTGTCGATCATATCTCTTGCAGGAGCTCCTCTATGGTTTTTCCATACTCCAAGTCCATTCCCTCTTCATAATATTGCATCCAGAATTCCATCAGTTTCTCCAAGGAATCCTCTGTGGACACGGATGACTCCCCAGGAGATGTGGAGGAAATCTCACACAATTTGGCAGAAATTGGTGATCTGTTGGGGATACAGGACTCTGGCACTGGAATTTCCAGGTTAGTTTTCAATCGTTTAGGTGATAAGTCATGACTTTCCTCCAGAACAGGGACTTCTGTATCAAGGAGGGTTGATTTGCACGCATGTGGCTCCAATTTAAGAAATGGAGAATCAATGGGATTCTTCGCCACATCTGTCGGTAGGCTCTCTTCTGCTTTTCTCTTTCTTGCAGGTTTCTCTCCAGCGGTAAGTTCTTCAAAAACCTTCATGTTGGTTTTCTCCAAGCTTTCTACCTCCTCAGCTATAACCGATAGTTTGATTTCTGAAATTGGTGATGAGTTGGGGGTACAGGCCTCTTGCACTGGAGCTTCCAGGCTACTTTTCAGTTGTGTAGGTGATGGCACGTGCCGTTCCTCCACAATAGGAATTTGTGGCACAAGGAGCGGTGATTTGCATAAACATGGCTCCTCCAGAACAGGGATTTCTGGATCAAGTAGAGTTATTTTGCACGTACGTGGCTCCTCCAAAAAAGGGACTTCTGGAGCAAGGAGGGGTGATTTGAATGCACATAGCTCGAATTCAAAGATCGGAGAAGCGATGGGTTTCTTCACCTCATCCATCAGCAGGCATTCTTCTGCATTTCTCTTTCTTGAAAGTTTCTCTCCAGTGGAAGATTCCACAGAAACCTTCATTGGGGTCTTCTCCAATTTTTCTACTTCCCTATCTAAGACCAGGGGATTCCAGCTTCGACGGAGCTTTATCCGTTTGGGTGCATCTAAAGACGTAGAGGATCTCACGTCACTTTTTGACGTAATAATTGGCTGTGGTTTTGGTGCCTTTTCCTCCATTTCTTAGCAATCTCCTTTTTCTTTACATTAATCAGTGTTTATGATCTAGTGTACTCCTTTAAAGGAGTTAAAAGGCAAAGCTGCCTATTTGCCTCCTAGAGGCGTTAATCTGTCCGTAGCAATGTATTGTCCAATAACACGAAAACAGTTCCAAATGCTTCTAAAACTTACAAAGTCTTCACATATGACATTGAATGCAAAGTTTGTGCAATTTGCCTTATCAGGGAATTTGGTAATTAAGCCATAACTCTTCAATCAGAATATGCTTTCCATACCATCTTCCTGAATCTGCATACTGAGCCTATGGGTAACTACACACACAGGATATCATTCTATTATGATGTCACACTGTGAATACAACCAGATGATGAACCTCCTTAGTGATAAAGGGACCTTGATTAGAATGTCTGGGGCTGAATATTCCAACAAAACTGTGGCAACACTTTCAATGGACACAATGTTTAAAGGGACTCCTATCAAACAAGTTTTAAAATATTAAATATAACAAAATATTTACCCATAGTTTTATGGTTGAACGGGTCTGGTATTAAAGGGATAAACTAGGGCAGTTAGGGCGATCCTTTGCACCACAGAGTTTTACCTATATACTGTAAGTGCAACATCGCCCCACTCCTCTTAGATTGTAATCTTACTGGAGTAGGGTCCTCTTTTCCTATTCTCCATTTGTCAAACCGATTTGTTAATTTTATGTCTGTTTGCCCATTGTACAGCACCTCGGAATGTGTTAGCGCTTGTAGTCACTGGTTTGTCTCTTTGCTGAAGCATCCACTGACAGCCCACTAACTCTACTCTGGCATGCATTGCAGCCTACTGGCACCTAGCCTGGCATTTAGTCTATACATGTGCCACCCCAGCATTATATATACATAGTAATAACAGTCTTGGCTGTGATTGGATAGCCCCAGTGTTGAAGCATCCTGCCTCACACGGGACATTTAAACAAGGTTATCTGCTGTCACTAAGGGGTTAAGTAGGTAAATAATGCAATCCTCTCCTTTGCTGGACATCCTACTGATATTTCAAACCAATGACTGGAAGGAATCGTCATCAGCAAGAAAAATCTGTGTTTCAATAGTTTCCATAATGTTTAATAGAGTACTTTGACATTGAGTTTTCGCAGTCGCCTCTTGATGTGATGATGCCGGAGGTGACATTAGTATTGTTATGTGTACGAGCATAAAACGGCATGACGTCACAAGGATACAGGGACCAATGCTTTTCTTTCATCTGGTTTACCTTGATCAATACATGGAACAATAGGAAGGAAAATGTCTTTTTCACTATGATTTTATGGTCATCTAATTCATACGACTTGCCTTGCTCTGGGTGTTTGTGATAAATGGCTTTAATAACTTAGATAATCACCATTATATGTGAGTCTTACATCGGGACAGAAGACAATATTTTCTATAGATGTTGATTTTGAAGGTAAAGTTCTTTTTAGGCTCTTACAGATAAGTGGCGAGCAGTTGCTACAATTTGTGAGTCTGATTAATACAAAGATATAAAATCTATGTGGATGGAGCTATAACTGCTCTTCACTGAAACGAGAGGCAATGGTGGATGCTATACCAGGTGTAGGTAAACTGCTTATAACACTTACATGTAAACAGCGTGCACATATTGGCATCCAATAGATAATTTGGGAATGTGCCATTGCTTCTATCCACCAAAACACCAGAACAGATCCCCACTAACACTGGGAAATGGCCTCCACAGGCCAAGATCCAATTTCCAGAGCCAAGATTTACTCCTCCTGGGTTTAATTTACAATAACCTATGCCTATCAGGACCAAGCTTAACCTCCCACAGCAATTCTACCCCTTCCAGGGTCTAGCCTTACCTCGAGGCATAGACAATCCCCCAACAGCCTATCCTATGCAACCAAGGGCCAAACCTACTTCCCAGGATCTATATTAACCCCCAGGGTCTAGATTTAACCCCTAGGCCTAAGCTACAACAGGACCTACACTACCTCCCAGGGCCCGGCCTAAACTACACACCCAAATTACTTACCTGACCAGCAGTTTTTCCACACTCCTCCAATGTGGCTGCAGAAGGAGGTTCACCCTAACCCTCAGGTTTCTTATCTACAACTGTGGAAAGCCAACTTGAATCCTGGTCAGAACACCTCACCAGCAATGTCCTTGGGAAAGACACCTAACAAAATGCCATACATGCCAGCCTCACTATATATATATCCTATAGATTGTAAATTTCATCAGGAACAGTGTACCCCAATCATAATGTTTCATCCTCAGTAAGTTATAACTGCTTTGTATGTATATATAAAAAAGGTATATATAGGTAGGTCAAGTTCTTCCACATCAAAATCATCTGATCAAGTCTATCAGGGTTATTCAGAGAAAGGTGAAAACCAGGAGAACTGGCAGAAGAAGAGAACAATCTAGTCCAATTAGCCGATTTGGAAAGTGAGATAAATGGGAGAATTTTTCTGGTTTGGCTATTTTAACCTAGAATTTTCACTTCTCCTGCCAAGTCTCCTGAGGTTCACCTTTCTTTGAATAGAACTGTTAATGGCCCTTGCTTTGTGCATTGGGGAACAGTCATGCTGGCATGAAAAAGACACTCTTTAGAATGACACATTTCTTCCACAAATGTGTGTAAATGCAGACTGCTGGCTAGGTGTGTTGATTTTATACCCCCGTGGTAATGGGTGTGATTGAAACACCTCAATAAGTGGTGTGTCCCAATACCTTTGTCTAAGTGTATATGGGACCATTCCCATGATGCAGTACTGTGAAACTAACATTTTTAGGGGATTTGTGCTTGTCAAGTGAAAATTATTAATTCTATATAGAGTGTGACAGCGCAACTACGTCAGTTCCGGATTCTGATCTTTCCTTGGCCCTGGTGACCGGCAGTGAGCACGTAATGGCTGTTATCCTTTTACTAAGTGGATATTGTTTCTACTCTGATCAAATGGTTAAAAATGCAACAATTAGTTGTTTTAGAAATGTTTTAAAAAGGATTCCTTAACATCGAGTCAGTATGCAAATTGTCCTCTGTGCAAAATATGTTCTGTTGCCTCATCATCTAAAAATAAACTCATTTAATTTTGTGGTTAGTGGACTGGATGTAATGCGAAGATTGTTTTATTATTCTTCTACCAAGAGCCGGTGCCTATTATCACAGTTTATAATTCTAGGCATGTGTCGATCTTCATCAATATTGTTTCATTAAGACAGGGTGGTAGCCATTGTGCGTGTGAGACAATAAGCCGATGACACATTTGTCAAACACCGGCACATCTATCATCGACCTCCTCCAGCTGATTTTAACTATTTATAATTGCAGCTACAAAAGCATAAGAAAATCTTAAATTTTAACAAAAGCATAAGATTTTTGTCTTGGGAGGTGGAGGAGTGGAGTCCTAGCCCTGGGCTCTGTAGGTTTGGCTTCTTGAATATATTATTGGCATCTTTACCAGCGTATACTTTTGCTCTGATCAGAGTCACATCATCATGTTTCCATCATGGTGCCACCAGTGACTGCTGAAGGCAAAGATGAAGGCAATGACAAGTTTGGATAGAGGCACGCTACCAGTTTTGGCTAAGAGCTGGTGTTTGGTAGACAATAACAGTGATGGGAGGAACAGTCAGTAACCGAATCGCAGGCTGTTCTCATCACACTCACTCTCCCCAGAAACTTGTTGCATGGGATCTGTTCTTCTGCTGCTCAGAGGACACCTGACAAACCCTCTACGGCAATGTTCTACAGTGAAAAATGATAAGGTAAGCTGTTGCAGGGCCATTGCTCACTTTACAATTGAAAAGGGACATTGCTGCTGCTTTAGGATGAGAAATAAATATTTTATTCTACTTTTTTGTACATTAGGTCATCTTTTGGTATCGTTGGGTTGACGGGACTTTGACTTTTCCAGTGACACCTCACTTTACCTTGTGCAGTGTATGGAACTATAAACACAGGCGTTTTTTGGATCACTGTCCTTCCCATAATGAGATTGCACCTCTTGAGGGGCACATGCCACCTGTGGTCACCACCTGTATTCACCAGTGGCTGTAGGATGATTGTGCATTCCCTGGCTCTTTTCACTTAAACGTAGTCTAATATAGAGTATTACTGTATGTGTGAGACAGGACAGGGCACGGCAAAGGGTAATAAGAACTTAATAACTAGACAAAAGGTTTAGGGGACTGTAACATAAGGGGGTGAGGAATGAGTCTGTAAGCTACGCAACCTAGGATGACTTCAGGGAATTCAATTTGCATGCTGATATATATTTATTCCCACTTTTGTTGGCATTTTTTTATTATTATTACACTTTATTCATATAAAACCAGCAGATTCCACAGAGCCGCACAAGATGAAATGACTGTGGGGCTGCTGATCTCGTGGAAACTCCAAGACCCACCTATGGCATGTACAAGCCTTCTGTGCCTCAGTGGAACGCATGTATCCTTGCTTGGGGTTCGACCTCATCCACATGTCAGACCCAGCCGGTACCTGGGTTAGAGAATGACATCCACACTTCAGGTGATACTGCCACTTTTTGCAGTCTTGCCGTTGAATGGCAAAAGCCATCAATGTCACTCTGTAAGGCCAATTGTGTGACATTTGTTGCTCATGATCATTGTGGTGTCTATCATTTGATGGGTGACAGGTTACTTTTAATGTGATTGGTGGAATGTAGACAACTTAGTGAGACTTTGCTGTTATAATATGGGAAACTGTATAGGATTTGGCAACAAGGGTTTTTGGGAAAATGCAAAGCTCTTGGATGGATAGTGAGACAAAGAGTTTGGAAAGTTAGATTTTTTTTACTGAATTGTAATTTACAGGGTTATTCAGAGAGCGTGAAAAGCAGGAGAATGACTGGAGAATGAAAAAATTCTAGGTCAAAATAGCCAAACCAGAAAAATTCTCCCTTTCATCTCACTTTCCAAATCGGCTATTTTGACCTAGAATTTTTCATTCTCCAGTCATTCTCCTGCTTTTCACGCTTTCTGAATAACCCTGTTAGTATATTTTATTACACACCACACACACACACACACACACACACACACACACACACACACACACTTTTTATAAAATAGATCTTGCCCTTAAGGGCTTATTTTATACTTTCCGTGTAGACAGATGGATTGCAATATGCACAGCAACAATACTGCTGACAACCATGCACACACCATCTGTGTTGTTCGCAGGGGATTGTTTATATGTTGAATGAATGTGATCTAAAAAATTCTATTCGAAGGGAAATTTCCATTGTGTATTAAGATCATGCAAAAAAAATCCGCTATTAATGTTTTTAATGTACACCTCTAAATAAATACACCCATACCTTTGGTGCTTCTGCCGGCTGCTCTTGCTCTGTGGAAGCAACCATATTTACAGAATTTTGTGGTCATAAAGCATCACTTATCCAACCAAACAAGAACAACAGAAACCACTTCAGAGATCATATTTTAATTGCATTGCGCTGGTAATGGAGTTAAAATATAAGGGTATATTCAAAGAAAGGTGAACCTCAGGAGAATGACTGGAGAAGTGAAAATTCTAGGTCAAAATAGCCAAGCCAGAAAAATTCTCCCATTTATCTCACTTTTCAAATCGGCTATTTGGTCTAGATTGTTCTCTTCTGCTAGTTCTCCTGATTTTCACCTTTCTCTGAATAACCTGTTGCCTTATAATAAATATATAATAAACAAACAGTTGCCCTTTAAAAAAATTAGGGCACTATTACAATCTTAACGCTACCGTTAGAGTCACTTAACCTAATGTATTTTAGCACTAACACATGCCCCCACCTATTATATCCCTAACACTAATGGGTTAAAAAATCCATTACTGCATCGGTGATTGCGTTAGCTTGCGCAAGCTTACTGTACTTTGCGCTCCCTATATTTAACATGTGGAGCGCAATCAGAAATTAGTGTTAGGATTGCAAAGTCCTGACGCCAGTTACCGCACCGATCTGGTAACGAAAAACTTAACCCCAGCTCGAAGCTGGTGCTAACGGATTCCGCTTCTGCAGAATCAGTTAGTACCAGCTAAAACCTCCCCCAAAAATCACATACTCACCTCTCATCCCATAGCGCGGACAGTGGTCATAATGAACCATGTAGGCATAATGCCAGAGGTGCTAAAACTGGTTAGAAATCGGCAGAGGAATGTCCAAAAATATCATAAATCCCCCAGCCGACATGGAGACAGGTTTACCTGCAGTAACGCTATTTGGCCAATAGATGGCGACCTGCCTGCCAAATAGGTTATTACAGTAAGAAACGCACAGCAAATGTTCCCAAATATTCATTACTGTATAATTAATTATAAATGATTTTCATAAAACACTATTAATTAAACTTCATCTGCTATTGTCCGAATTCCCATTTCTGTGTTGCCATTGTTTATTTAGGTTGCAACAATGGTAAACAAGGATGAAAAATCTATTCCCGCCACAAGATGTGGTATGCAGTCCTCGTGGCAGGTGGGTCTAAATGCTACGGGCTCGCATAGCACACTCCTCCAGCCCCCCATAGTTACCTATGTCCCGACCTCAATGTGCGAGAGCTGAGCGCATCATTGGCTGCCTGAAATCAGAGGGTCCTGCGCCAGCCAATGACACGCTTGACCCGCCTAAACTCAGGGTTTCCGGTGTCTTCGAGGACCGCCTTCCTGCTGGGAGGTCCCTGGCAGCAAGCAGTTAATGGGAAAACGCCCTTATTGCTTTTAATAATTTGTTTATTGAGGGAGTGGGTTGTTGTCCTTTCTTCCCATAATGTTTAATGATAAAAAGTATTCTATGAAACTTCTTATTTTGTATCTTTTATTTTATGGATAATTCGAATGGTTTTCATCTCAACCAGTGATGTGCTCTATATATATCTGAAGAACATAAAGAAAGTATAGCTTAGTAGGTCACGTTTCCTTAACGTTCAAAGCTAATGTTCCATTCCTCTATTTGATGAGGACCAGTGCATTTTTATCTGAACCACTTGTCATGAAAGCAGATATTTTGATGTGGGTTCCTAATCGGTAGGAGAAGTCTGTCCAAGTCAATATTTTCAAGCTGGAACTATTTATACAAGATCTGAATCTGAATACAGCTACTTATACGAGATATGCTCTGAACGATTTCAAAGTGAAACGTTGAAAGCTTTCCAAACCTCAAATATTAGATTCAGTCCCATAACCAAAAATAAAAATGCCGCTCTGGAGATAACCGTAGGTTTAGATGAAAATAAAGAACTCCTTGACATCCTTATAATTGGAATTGAATACATGAGACCTGCGCGGATATGTGGCCTCTCAAAGCACAATGCAAAACAGAGTAATAAAATAACTCGACATGAAACGACATGTCCTATTTACCAGTTTATTATTTTACATACTGTTAATCACATTATACTGTATATCATATAGAAAATAAGGTTATGTTATACTAGTACATTGAGCAAATTGAATAAAATACTACTCTCTATGGCAAAACTGACACTTTTTGTGTACTCCAGCCTTTTTAAAACCCTTCTGTTATATGATATGTACATAGATCAATGATAATTTGTATTTATACAATGTATCACTGTGCTTTAGCTTCTAAAATTATGCAGTTGTCCATAAGTATTAGGGACTGGAGCATGCATTAACAATTGTTAAAGTGGTTGATAAAAAAAAAAAAAAAAAGTGAACATAAATCGAGCTAATTTCCATTTAGCGCCTCCTTTAGAATCATGGGTAAAAGTGACTTTCGGATCTGCTCTCTGAAGTCTGGCTTGACTTATAAAGAAAGCGATTATACACTGATCAGCCACTTCCTAATATCATGTAGGTCCCTCTCATGCTACCATAAGCGCTCTGGAACATGTCTTATGGTATCTGGCACCAGGACATTAGCAGCAAATCCTTTTAGTCTTGCGAGGTGGGGTGTCCATGGATCAGATTTGTTGGCCCAACACAGCCCACAGATGTTCAATTGATTTGCGATCTGGGGAATTTAGAGCCCAAGGCAGTTACAGTTTTTATAAAGCACCAACAAATTCCTTAGTGCTGTACAGTAATCCCCCGAAATTCGCGGGGGTTACGTTCCAACAACCCCCGCGAATTTTGAAAAACCGTGAATTGTGGCTGTGCTAAAAAAAAGCACAGCCTGCGGCATTAGGACCCAGGAGCCGCCGTCCTCCTGGCAGAATGGCTGCTCCTGTGCATCTCCAGACTTTTAGACCCCGGCAGAGAAGCTGCTCCTGTGCGTCTCCGGGCTCACGATCGTGGCCAGGGCATTCTCCTCTCTCGGCATCATTCAGAGATGCCGAGACTCCTGTGCACCCCTGCAAGCGTGGTCCGGGGATCCAGGAGGCTCGGCATCTCCTCTCTCGTAACGATGCTGAGAGAAGGGAATACCCTGGCCACGATCGTGAGCCCGGAGACGCACAGGAGCAGCTTCTCTGGCGGGGTGTTGTGCCCTATATGGTTCCTTATCGAATACTGTTCCAAGGAGCCCCCGGCAAAGAACGGAACTCCACCTCCCCAGGCTCCAACACATCAGGGGGCTGCACAAAGGCGTGTGTTTGGGAGGAGCTGATGTGTTGGAGCCTGGGGAGTTGGAGTTCCGTTCTTTGTCGAGGGCTCCTTGGAACAATATTCGATAAGGAACCATAGATGACACACCGGGATGCTGCTACCACGTGGTAAGCGGAAAGAGTCCGCGAACGCAGAACCGCGAATGACCGGGGGATTACTGTACAATGGAAGAGACAGAATCACAAACATAAATACATGTTACACACATGGAACGAAAGGTGAGAGGACCCTGCACGAGAGCTTACAATCTAAGGCAACACCTTAACCTCCCCGGCGGTCCGATTCTGACATATTTTATATGTCAGAATCGGTCCTATTTATTTTGGCCCCCTAGCGGTATAAGTGTGGCTCGGGGGTTAACTTTCAATACTGAAAGCGGTATCCCCGAGCCACACTCGGGCCGATACTTACATGTCCTGCGCTCCCTCAGTGTCCCCGCAGTCACACTGCAGCCGATCGCGATATCACACTTCCTGGTTCACTCCTCGCGAGAAAAGATCCAGGCAGTGTGATGTTGCGAGTGGCTGGAGGAGACTGCGGGGATCAGCGAGGGAGCGCAGGACATGTAAGTATTCAGCCCTTGTGTGGCTCAGGGATACCGCTTTCGGTACAAAAAGTTAACCCAGAGCCACACTCGGGAAAACCGTCAGGGAGGTTAAGCAATTTGTGTAAATTATCGACCCTGAGCTTATGTCTTCCATTTTGTGATAGCTTAGATAATTTGTTTAATAACTAATGAAATTGCAAATCATTAGATACAAAACTAGATGGTAATGCTTCTCTGTTTCTTTAACCTCCCTGGCAGTCTATTTATTTAAAAAATTCTTTGCTGAAAACGGTCTAATTTTTTTTTTGCCCCCTAGCGGCATCCCGAGTGTGACTCGGGGTTAAATTCCTATGTTGGAAGCGGTAACCCCGAGCAACACTTGGTTGGGATGCCACTAGATATACATCACCTCTCCCTGCGCTCCCTCGATGTCCCCAGCTGCCTCCTCCGTCGATCACGACCTCATTACTTCCTGGTTCCCTCCTTGCAAAAAGGAATCCAGGAAGTAAAATGCTGTGATCGCCGGAGGAGACTGCAGAGATCAGCGAGGGAGCGCGCGGAGAGGTAATGTATACAGCTCGAGTGTGTCTCGGGGGTTACCGCTCTCAGCGGTGAAAGTTAACCCCGAGACACACTCAGTTCCTCTTCCAGAGACAGGCAGTTGAAGCCTTCTTCATCTTTTATATTACAAAAGCATCTGTTAGTGTTTTACCTGCGTATCGAATGGCGATGCTATTTACTTTAGTGATGCTAAATACTTGTTTATGTTAATTATGCTATGTCCTTGTTTATTGTACTCACAATAAGTAGCTTGATTTATTATATTTTGCAATACATAGTTCATATATCTTTCAGCTATGTGATTTTATTTTCGATATCCAAAGTACTGAGGAAGACCGTTTGAGCTACAGTAGCTCTTCTGTGTGACCAGGCGGGCTGGCTTTTGCTTCCCACATGCGTCAACGAGCCTCGGATCATCTTTTCACACATTTTTACTTCCAACACATGAAATTCAAGAACTGACTATTCACTTGCTGCTAATATATCGCACCCCATGACAGGCACCATTGTAACCATATGATCAATCTTATTCACGTCACCTGACATTGGTTTTAAGGTTGAGGCAGATCAGTGATCAGGTGTGTAACTTTCTCATATCTTTATTATGTCCCTGCTATGAGTTTAATTTATAATATTCTCTATACAGAGATGTTGGTATGTTTTTTTGATGGTAATATCTTGCTAAAATTAAACTCATTACCGACATTAGCAGTTCTCAACAGGCTTAAATATTTGCCAAAAATGTTGCAGGATAAAATCAAAATGTTAAAAGAACACAACTCTCTTAAACTGACTTGAGCATCATGGGTCGGCATCCAAAGGTCTAAATCGCCCAGCTCTTTAAATTGCCAGGTGTCCTCACTTCCTACATGAAATCAGCCCTGAATAATTTAAGCATGCAAGATAAAAATTCTGCACAGGACAAAGAAAATGCATCAAATCTACCAGCAGTGTATGAATGACGGATGGATTTCTTTGCTGAGGAAATATGAGTTTACTGTTGTTTAATAACACATTCAGGGGCTGCAATGCATCTCTGCCACCTTAAATGTAGGTCACACAAAACAATAAGTTTAAATTGACTTCTGTGAAAAGCCATAAGCTGTTATAGACTTCTTGAAGCACTAGTTGTGAAACGCTTTCCTTCTTTTTTATTGGTTCAATATAATTTTTAATTTTATTGTAAGTGAGCAAAGACAGGATATTAGCATTTCGTTGTAGACTGTGGACATTGCATATTTTCAAACTAAGCAATTTGCTCTATCTTTGCATCGATACGTGCACATGTTGATTAAAAAACTTAATCTTAAGGGCCATGTCAGACGAGCTCACTACATGCGCCGTGCTGAAGTGCCTCCCGGCATCTTTCGCAGCGTTGTGACGATTCTGCGGGGCTGGCCACACACTGTAGCGTGCGCACGAATTGCGTGCGCTACAGCAGGCATGCTGCGCCCGTTCAGAAAGCCTCCACATTGAAGTGCTAGGACGCTCCATAGGACGATCAAACCTTGCAGCGCTGAGCACACTAACTGCGCTCAGCTAGGTGGCCAGATGGACCATTGTGGGGACTTGATACAAGGAGGGATGTAGTCCTTGAGGCAGGTTAGCTGCTTTCTTAATACAACACAGATAAACAATACAGATTTCGGATAAGAAATAAACAAGACTGAAACACAAGGGACAGGAGGGCATAGTAGAAAACTAAAGGATTCCCTAAGCTGGGTAAGGTCCTTGATCTGGCCTCTGACTTATGAAATCCTCACAAAGAAAGGCAGAGCCAGGGGAGCAGGAAGGGTGAGGGTTAAACAAGACAGACAGGAATCTTAAACTAAAGAGAGGTCTTTAGACAAACTAAAAACATAAAACATGAAACAAACAAGAATCAACAGGACTTAGCCAGGGATATAGAACCAGGAAATACATCAGACAGGCAGGGGTTGGCAACAGATCAGTTATACAATATACAGGGAGCAGGCAGAAGTTGATAGTCAGTGGAAAGCCGAGTTCAACACCAGAATATAAATAAATGCAAGAATGCTTTGCAGCAATGCAGGAACCAGGACAAGAACACACAGGACCAGAAGTCACCATAAGAACGCATACCAGGTCACTGAGCCTCTGTGCTGCTGGCATTTAAATAGGGAGCAGGTCTGGTTAAATGGACATGTGACCCCAGACCTAAACAGCACAGCAGAATCCAGGAGCAGTATAAGGCAGTATAGCCAAACACTGAACGTGAAGAGCTGCCCTGAATTCCTCTCACCTCCAGGGGGCGTGGCCAAAACCGGTGGAAATGTGACAGGCGTCAGACGGGCATCAGAGTGCAAGGAACGTCCACTCTCACAGACGTTCCTTCCGTTCTTAAAAATGCTCATCTGACATCAGCCTTAGAAGAAAAAAGATTGTCATCTGCAATTCCATGAGAAATAAAACCCAATCAGAGGTTTTAGTTTACTTGAATGGCCAGTAAAGTGTAAGCCCACCTGCCACGTCATGGCACTTCTGGTCAGGCGAGTCCTACCTAATGAAACCAAGAGCTGCTGTCTAAGGCCGATGTCAGACAAGTGCACTAGGTGCGCCCATACGGAGCATTGCAATGCTGCAACGGAGCCGGCCACACGCTATAGCGCAGGTACGAAAGGCGCGCACTACAAGTGTCCATGCACAAAGCATCCCCGTCAAAACGCTAGACGCGCGTTGACAGGGCTGCAAAGCGTGATCCTCCATAGGAGGATCGAGTTTTGCAGTGCTGAGTGCACTGACTGCGCTCAGCGAGGCACCAGACGGACGTCTAGTGGAAGGAACATCCACTCTCACGGGCGTTCCTTCCACTCTGAAATGCGCTTATTTGCCCACGGCCTAAGCAAACCACATATGCTCATGCTGCTTTTCATGCGTGAGAGAAACTGGTGGGTTTTCATTTATACCCTCCCCAGAAACAATTCCACTTTAGGATTAAAAAGAAAACCTTGGAAAAGGGCAGCAGCGTGCAATGATAACCTGGCTGGGGATACAGCAAAATATACATAAGTACAGAAAAAAATGTTTTTGCACCTATTCCCTAAAGGGGCGGCTGCATTTTTTCTGTATGTATATTTTGTTGTAGCCCCATGCTAGGTCATCACTGATGTTCATTTATACAACATCCCTTATACCAGTGTTTCCTAAACCTGTCCTCAGGACTAGGGATGAGCCGAACACGCCCGAGTTCGGTTCGAATTCGAACTTTTCAAAAGTTCGAATTCGAACACAAACTCAATACAAGTCAATGGGACTCAAAATTTGGTTTTTAGAGTGCCCTCCAAGAGCGCATATATGCTAGATATTTGCCATAAAAAGTGTATGGGGGTCCAGGTAGTGCCCTGGGGGACAGGAAAGAAGGACAAAAAGTTAAAAAAAAGTTTTTTAAGGGACAGTGAGTTTTCCATGAAATAAGGGTTAAAAATAAAAACGAAAAATTCCTTCAAATATCGTGCCTAGGAGGTCCCCATAACCTGCCCGTGAAGTGGCGGATTTGTAGGATGTATAGAAACATTTAAAAACAATGTCCGGGTAGAGCTCTGGGGGACAGGAAACAAGGACAAAAAGTAAAAAAAAAAAAATCATTTTTAACCCCTTCACTGCTGACGACGTGTGGGACACGTCCTCAATTACTCTCGCTGTATGCTGAGGAGGACGTGTCACGTCATCAGCTTTGCGGGACCCCCGGCGGAGATACTCACCTCTCTGTCCAGGGTCCCGCGGCGTTCTGACTTCAGCGTCCTCAGATACGTCCCGACGTAAATGATGTCATCGTGCCATGACGTCATTTCCAGGCGATCCCCCGGCAATGCTGGGAGATCACCTGGAAGGGAGGGGGGGATCCGTTCGGATCCCCTCTCCCTCCCGATCGGGAGGTCCCACAAAAAAAGGCCAGGCACTGCTTAAAAAGGAGAGAGTCTCCTCTTTTTAGCGGTGCCTGGCTTTAACCCCTTAGGCACCGGGTCGCACTTCGGCGCTGAAGTGCGGCCTAGCTCCGGTGGGGGGCTGCCATCTTGGATGGCGGTTCCACCCCGGGGTCCCCCCTCACTGCCTGACGTCCTCACGCATAGCGTGAGGACGTCAGATAGCCGGGGAACCCCTAGCTGCCCGGAATCCCCTGGTGGAGATAGGGGGGGTTCATTTGAGGGTTCACAGAGATGCTGTGAGGCTGTGTTTAGAGATGCTGATGGGGTTGTGTATAGAGATGCTGTGAGGCTGTGTATAGAGATGCTGTGTGGCTGTGTATAGAGATGCTGTGTGGCTGTGTATAGAGATGCTGTGTGGCTGTGTATAGAGATGCTGATGGGGTTGTGTATAGAGATGCTGATGGGGTTGTGTATAGAGATGCTGTGAGGCTGTGTATAGAGATGCTGTGAGGTTGTGTATAGAGATGCTGTGAGGCTGTGTTTAGAGATGCTAATGGGGTTGTGTATAGAGATGCTGTGAGGCTGTGTATAGAGATGCTGTGAGGCTGTGTTTAGAGATGCTGATGGGGTTGTGTATAGAGATGCCGTGAGGTTTTGTATAGAGATGCCGTGAGGTTGTGTATAGAGATGCTGATGGGGTTGTGTATAGAGATGCTGTGAGGCTGTGTATAGAGATGCTGTGAGGCTGTGTTTAGAGATGCTGATGGGGTTGTGTATAGAGATGCTGTGAGGCTGTGTTTAGAGATGCTGTGAGGCTGTGTATAGAGATGCTGATGGGGTTGTGTATAGAGATGCCGTGAGGTTGTGTATAGAGATGCCGTGAGGTTGTGTATAGAGATGCTGTGAGGTTGTGTATAGAGATGCTATGAGGCTGTGTATAGAGATGCCGTGAGGTTGTATATAGAGATGCTGTGAGGCTGTGTTTAGAGATGCTGATGGGGTTGTGTATAGAGATGCTGTGAGGTTGTGTATAGAGATGCTGTGAGGCTGTGTTTAGAGATGCTGATGGGGTTGTGTATAGAGATGCTGTGAGGTTGTGTATAGAGATGCTGTGTATAGAGATGCCGTGAGGTTGTGTATAGAGATGCTGTGAGGTTGTGTATAGAGATGCGGTGAGGCTGTGTATAGAGATGCTGATGGGGCTGTGTATAGAGATGCCTTGCGGCGCCAAAGTGCGGCCTAGCTCCGGTGGGGGCCGCCATTTTGGATGGCGGCTCCACCCCCGGGTCCCCCCCCTCACTGCCTGACGTCCTCACGCATAGCATGAGGACGTCAGATAGCCGGGGAACCCCTAGCTGCCTGGAATCCCCTGGTGGAGATAGGGGGTTCATTTGAAACCCGATATCTACAGAACCGTGGCAGCTAGGGGGTCATGGAGGGTGTCAATCGAAAGGCCTGAGCACGTAATTCCCCCCCCCCAAAATGTAACAAGTCCCCATTTCTAATTTTTGTACAAGCGCACCCCATAAAAAACATAACCGCAAACGCTCAAAAAAAACACTTTACACACTGCAGATGATTAAAAATTCAATTTTTATTGCATTTTTTGTCATAATATACAGGCAGGACATGACGTATACATACAAAAATGATATATTATGAATCTACGGAGTCTGACGGAAAGAACGATATCTAATATGTCTGGGTCATTTAATAAAATGTGGCTTCAAATTGCATTTAAACATGATGAGCGAAAGCGGTAAAAATTAGCTGAGCACACAGCAGTGAAATGCAGGGTTAGTTAAGGGGTTAAACAGCATATCAGAGGAAGATTTAGTAGAGAAATGAACACTTCTCAGAAGCACAGGTGTTGTTTGATACATCTGGAGACACCACACCCTCATTCTACATACAGTGTATCAAATTCATTTGACCAGACTAAAAACACCTGTTGTTTACACCGTTTGAGAACACAGGTCATTTAGAGGTAAGAATCTTTGCACGTAGACATAGAAACATAGAAAAATGTCGGCAGATAAGAACCTTTCGGCCCATCTAGTCTGCCCAATTACATGGATACTTTACCTGGATTTATCTTTTGTTTAGGATAGCCTTATGCCTATCCCATGCTTGCTTAAATTCAATTACTGTTTTGGCCTCTACCACTTCTACTGGAAGACTGTTCCATGTATCCACCACCCTCTCAGTAAAATAATGCTTCCTGATGTTACTTTTAAACCTCTGCCCCTCTAATCTAAGACTATGTCCTCTTGTTTTGCTATTTTGTTTCCTTTTTAAATATACTCCCTTCCTCTACCTTGTGGATTCCCTTTACGTATTTAAATGTTTCTATCATATCTCCTCTGTCTCGTCTTTTTTCCAAGCTGTACATGTTAAGATCATTAAGCCTTTCCTGGTAACTTTTCTCCTTCAAGCCGTACACCATTTTAGTAGCCCTTCTCTGAACTCTCTCTAAGATGTCTATATCCTTCTGGAGATACGGTCTCCAGTACTGCACACAGTACTCCAAGTGAGGTCTCACCAGTGCTCTGTACAGTGGCATGAGCACTTCCCTTTTCCTACTGCTAATACCTCTCCCTACACAACCAAGCATTCTGCTAGCATTTCCTTCTGCTCTATTACATTGACTACTTACCCTTAGATCCTCTGAAATAATGACCCCTAAATCCCTTTCCTCAGATGTTGAGGTTAGGACTGTATCAAATATTCTATATTCAGCCCTTGGGTTTTTACGTCCCAGGTGCATTATCTTGCACTTATCCACATTACAACTCAATTGCCACAACTCCGACCATTTTTTTAGTTTACCTAAATCATTTGTCATTTGACTGATCCCTCCAGGAACGTCAACCCTGTTGCAAATCTTTGTGTCATCAGAAGAAAGATTATACATAAAATAGGACTTTGTGAAAATTCCCCTGGATGTAAATTGATATAATCTCCAATTATCCTCTTGGCTGCCAGGACACAGATATGTTTTACACCAGGACTGTCAAACTCCCCAGATGTTTCTGAACTAAAACTACTGTGATTCCCTGGACATTTATTGCATCGAAAGAATTCTGGGAATTGTAGGCATCAACATCTGGGAAGGTCAGGAGTTTGACAGCCCTGTTTTACCTGTTTAACGGAACATTCATCGGTCATACAGGGTGGCAGCATCATACACTGTCATAGCGGTTTTACACCAAAAAATTATATTTTCTGTCAGGGATATTAACCCCTTAGTGACCGGGCGGTTTTACACGAATCCGTCCGTTCGTGACCGCTGCTGTTTTTACGTTTCTGCGCTCTTAGTGTTTACGTCAAATTTTCCTCTTACTCGTTTATGTAACCCACACATATTTTACACTGTTTTTCTCGTCACTAAATGGACTTTATAAAGATACCATTTTTTTCATCATTTCATATAATTTACTATAAAAAATATTGTGAAATATGACACAAAAATTGAAAAAACACCACTTTTTCGAACTTTGACCCCCAAAATTTCTTATGTATCAACAACCGTCAAAAAAAATTTATTCTTTAGTAGTTTCTAAATTTAGTACTGAGTTTAGCAATACCCAATGTTTACATATTCCTCGCTTTTTTCCTTATTTTATGCAACAATAAGTGCAAGTAGCACTTTGCCATTTCCAAAGAGTTTATTTTCAAAACTAGTGATAGTGACATTGTAACACTGATATCTGTCACTAATTCCTGAATAACCCTCCACATATACATATTTTTTAAAGTACACAAATCAAGGTATTAAACTTGGGGTATTTTGACTCTTTCCATGCAAACCATTTTACCACAAATCTATGCCAAAGTTTGAGAAAAAAAAATTTGGTGATTTTTTTTTTTTGAACGCAATTAAAGAATACATGTACTGTGAACTTTAAGGTTTACTGCCAAAAAGCACCCCAAAATATGTTCAGCAACATCTTCTGAGTAAATTGATACCACCCAAGTATAGGTATGTCGGGTCTTTTGGGGCTAAAAGGCCTTATTTGGGGGGTGCGCATTTCAGTTTTCCAACTTGGAATTTTCACATTTCGTCATCATGCACCCATGTCCTATTTGGGATATTTTTGAAGCCGGCCAAAGTAATTTACCCCCATCAAACCATATATTTTTAGAAAGGGCACACCCTGGGGTGCTTCAAAGAGTTGTATTTTAACACTTTCCATGCACTAGCTCTATGTCAAACTTTCAGGTAGTCACTTTTTTTGTGTTATTTTTTTACACACATTGTACTTTAGGCATGAATTGTCAAATCCAGTTATGGGTTACTGCCAAAAAAAACACCCCAAAATATGTTCAGCAACATCTTCTGAGTAAATTGATACCACCCATGTATAGGTATGTCGGGTCATTTGGGGGCTAATAGGCCTTATTTGGGGGGTGCGCATTTCAGTTTTCCAACTTGGAATTTTCACATTTCGTCATCATGCACCCATGTCCTATTTGGGACATTTTTGAAGCCGGCCAAAGTAATTTACCCCCATCAAACCATATATTTTTAGAAAGGGCACACCCTAGGGTGCTTCAAAGAGTTGTATTTTAACACTTTCCATGCACTAGCTCTATGTCAAACTTTCAGGTAGTCACTTTTTGTGTTATTTTTTCACACACATTGTACTTTAGGCATGAATTGTCAAATCCAGTTATGGGTTACTGCCAAAAAACACCCCAAAATATGTTCAGCAACATCTTCTGAGTAAATTGATACCACCCATGTATAGGTATGTCGGGTCATTTGGGGGCTAATAGGCCTTATTTGGGGGGTGCGCATTTCAGTTTTCCAACTTGGAATTTTCACATTTCGTCATCATGCACCCATGTCCTATTTGGGACATTTTTGAAGCCGGCCAAAGTAATTTACCCCCATCAAACCATATATTTTTAGAAAGGGCACACCCTAGGGTGCTTCAAAGAGTTGTATTTTAACACTTTCCATGCACTAGCTCTATGTCAAACTTTCAGGTAGTCACTTTTTGTGTTATTTTTTCACAC